>PYAF01005672.1:746589-780366 GCA_007407185.1 Glycine tomentella
TAAGTTGTAAGTGTAGTGTTTTTTTTATAAATATTGAATCTAGTTATTCTAAATAGATTATATGTGATAAAAAAAAATGAAACTTTACATTTATGAAATATCAATAATTTCGAAATAGGGATAGACTAAAACATCAATGGCTTCTAAACGGGAGTAACACATATATAATTGTAAGACTGACTCTTAAACAGGAGTAGTACAAATGTATTTAGAGATATTTATTCTCAAAAAATGATGTTAGAGTCATATTTTTCAAAAAAAAAATCTTTAGAGTTGATAATAATAATAATAATAATAATAATAATAATAATAATAATAATAATAATAATAATAATAATAATAATAATAATAATAATAATAAACGACACTAGTCTTATCAATATATAATGCTAGTCTAATATACACGTTATTGATATTAAGTGCAAACTAGGAAAACATCAGGTTGCACATGAACAATTGAATAATGATAAATGTATTAATGTTGTTTCATTACAACATCTTTAGATAAATTAGGTTGTGTCCTTCTGAGATATTCGTTCAGTGTCTTATACCTTTTCCTAGTTTATTAAACGAATAAGTCTTAGATTTTTCTCCCGGCCACAATCTTACAAAGGAAAATAAGAATTATATTTATAATGATTTCTATATATTACAATCAAGATTCTCATTTCATTTATCCAAGTGAAAAATCTATCATTGGGACAAACGGATCTAAGAATAATTCATTTAAGAAGCATTAGCATATGATGATGACCTGGTGGAAAAAAAATGTTGAATGACCTTCTTAAGAACATGGGAGCAAAATCCAAATTATTTAGAAAGACGTTGTTTTAGTGAACAAAATTGTCATGATTTAGATTTGAAGAGTGTATATGGAAAACCATCTAAATCACATTCAATGGAAAAATTTAACTTTCTAAAGCAGAAAACACCAAAGCAAGTGAGGGAAGATTTTCCTAGAGTGCCAATTGCATTTGGTGTGACTCCTACGCAAACACACACCCAATTTTCCATGTAACATAATATTGTTGTTATTTGTACCTTATGTCAGTATCATAAGTTCCTTTTTTTTTCTAATAACGTGGCTTGTTTTCTTTGATCTCTTTGTTCATTAAATTTTTTTATATAAGTTATTAACTATCAAAGTTTTTATTTGAATTTATATCAAATGAACAAATTTTTAAATTAAAAAAGACAAATAATCGATATCATTAAAAATTAAGAATTTTTTAAATTTATATCAAATTTAAAAATTTATTATTTCAAAAGTATTTAAAACTATAAAAATACATAAATAATCAAAATGAAATAGAATTACATATGAATTTTTATTTGAAAATATAGAAATGTGCACATAATTTAAAGTATGTGGTAATTTTAAAAGTGATTATTTATTTAAAGATATCAGAAATATTTGTAATGACGTTGAAAGTGAAACAATTTTCAAGAAACTGATCTTTTTTTTTTTTCTGAATCGAGAAATTAATCTCATACCGTGGTTTTATATATTAATAATTGTGAAACTTTCGTTTGTATGATTAAACTCACGGGCACATTAATTAAATTTTAACACGCTCCTGTTTGAATTTAGATTTTAAGAAAATGCACACTTTTAAGTTTTTAAAATAAAAAATATTTTAAATATAACTAAAATAATTCAAAGCAAGTCCTTATTAAAAACCAGCATTCAAAACTTATCTAGAGTAATCATTTGATGTGATATGAAAATGATATAATAGGTAGTGTAACTATCACCGTTCATTTTATTTAACCGATATCCAAAGGTGGTACTGCGTGAACGTATTGGGTCTAGAGGGTAGGGAGCAGCGGGACTAATAATGGCAATTAAATGCAGAGGATCACCCTCCTACATCTTTTGCAACACAAAATATAGCAAAGAAAGTTTCAAATTAAATAGAAAATAAAAATAATTATAATTTTTTAAAAAATTATCTTAGAAAATGATTTTATTTTTAAAACAATTTTTTTTTATTTTTTTATCTTCATTTCAATCAAACAAAATAATATTATCTGTAAATTTTCCTTTTTATTCTTTTTGTTTACTCAAGCATAAACGGTCTCATATTTCTTAAGAAGGATATTTTAAAAAATTTAGTCATCACTTAAATACGCAATGAATAAAAAATTATTCATAAATTTTAAAATACATCTGAAATTCTTATTTTTATTAAGATTTTTATTCAATTTCTTATTGTATTTTTCTTTAATTAATTGATTAATTTTCTTATCAGTTATATTTTCATTTCTGTTTAGTTTCGTGATAAATATATGAAACAACTAATCTTAGTTGAAAATATATATAATAAATAAATATTGTATTAAACTTTTAAATATTTTTTTAAAAATAGCAGCTAGTTAAAAACAAAATGGGGTAATAATATCATTGAAAATGTTTCGTTTACACAGATCATTATATGTTACTTATTGTGTTTAGGTCAAATTCACATATGACACAAGATGAGTCAGCGTGAAAAATTGATTTAGTGCGCAAACAATCTTAATGACAATATGATACAGTATATGAAATTTCACTTAGAAAAACATTTATATATAACCTGTATACATTGGGGGCCTTTCGCCTTATATTTTCTTGATTTTAGGCACTACTTGTACCTTAAATCTTTCCTTATTAATATAATATACATTTTTGCTGATAAAAAAAAACATGTATATATTATTCTCATTAAATAAACATCAAGTACAATAAAGGATGCAAAAGTGCGGTCCATGCATGCAGTTGACGGGAAATAATCGGGTCCCAATAAAAAGGAATAATTCCCTAAAATCCCTACATGATATTTGTATTATTTGATGCTCACCTTCTCACTATTGTTGATGTAGATGTAGAAGAAATTGTTCATAAGGGACCCATGATTGTTTGGACGGGAATTGGATGGTGTTTTGGGAAAGAACAACAAAAAGTGTATCAAAGGGAATTGTTGTGCCTGGGGGGCCAACGTTATCCCAAAAAGGGAAACCCAAATACACATTACTATTGATGTTATTTTGTTTGCTTTTGAGGTTCATGACAAAATTTGAAACACTACACTAACTCAACGCAATGAACCTAGCTAACTTTCATTTCATTTACTGACGTACCAACCAGACACCCTTCCATGCACTTTAATTAATTCTTACTTTTTGTTGATAATTATGTTCATAAGAGATTGCTTAGTTACTAAAAAAAAATATGAAGCAATAAAAGAATGTGCCATGAATGCTTTTAAAGAAAACTAGTATGCAACTGCCTAAACGAACGAGAGGAGCCAATAATTGATTGTCCCGATGGCACAAACCATACTCTAAAGCAGACTAATTATCAACTGATGGATAGGGTCATATCTACCAAAAAATCTGATTTAGCAAAACAGAATATAACAAATCAAACTATTTTGCCGATAGAAAAAAAAAAAACTCACTTATTGAATAGCTCCAAATTCTAACTAATCTCTCTCAAAAGATACTTGTGGGCCAATTAAACTCCCTTATGGTTGGTTTGGTTAGAAAAGAATTAAAAGAAATATTTAAATAAAAGTAAAAAAAAAAAGTATAAAACTCATACTAAATTTTGAAAATTTCTCGTTCTTTTTCTTTTATTTCTTCACAATCAAACATACTATTATATTCTACTTTTTTGCGGTATTTGCCGTCTTCACAAGCAAGCATCATAGGGAATACAATTAGTACATACAGTTAGTGTGTTATTTTAATATTGAGTGGTGATATATAAACACGTTATAGTAAATTACCATAATAGCGGTGGACCAAAGGCAATAACCTCGAGGCTATTGCATATAGCAACGACTAAAATTGTTAGTAAAATTAGAGCAAAAGTATAAATTTATTTTAAAATATACGTAAATATTTTTTAACGTGAACAGCCATTTGCCTGCTGGCCCTCAAATGGGGTGCTTCCCTACATCTGAGTTCGAAGAGAGGACCTTTCCGAGAAGGGTGATGATGTCCTGAAATAATGCAGAACCCTTCTCTCTATTCATCAAAACAAGTCAAGTTTATTTCGAGGCAATTCATCAACATGGTAACTCATGTGTTAGCAAGGACAGTCATCTCTTATGCTTCCTCCATTATTTTTTCTGATATTTCAAGTTGTATTGAATCGTTTATCTTTAGTGAAACGATATGAGGTAATGTCAATATTAATAATAAAAACCGTAACAGCTATTTTTATTTTTTAAAGTATGTGACAGCTAGGCTATTGCCGTTGATTTTTAAAGGTTTGAATTTTTTAAATGTAAGCAATGACCTAGTCATCCACTATGATAACCTGAGCTCTAAAACTAAAAAAAAATTACCTCTTTATTTCGCATTTTCCTCTTTTCTGAAATTTTGAAAAAGAAGAGTAAGCAAAGTTTGAAATTAATGTTATTGAGACGTTGAATTTCGGCATGACAATGGAACATGTTGGAAATGGGTATCCATCCCCATCTCCATAGAAGGCCGGATATGTTTGAGATAGAATATAAAAGATGTGAGTTTATTAAATTTTAATACTCATTATTCTCATTTCCATCGGATTTTATCAAATTTGGAAATACTCATGGATATCCGGTCCCATCATTTTTTTATAATTTTAGTTCACTTATAAGGTTTTAAATTAATTATGTATTAAGTCATTAATTATATTTTAATTCAAGTGATATATAAAAATAATAAATATATAAAAGAATTAAAAAAATTAAGAATTGAATTGTGTTTTAGTTATATATATAGTTTTAAATTTATTAGTTAATTATTATAATAATTTTAAACCATTTATCTATTAAAATAATTATTTTTATATAAAATTATAACAAGAAAATCTTATATGGGTGTGTGATGTAACAAAAATTTATAAAAAACATATTAGAACAAGTATGGATAAGGGTATATAGTTATTTATTCATCCTCGTACTCATTCTTATTTTAAAAAATTGAATAATAGTTATATATCATATTCATATTTATATTTGATCAAAGCATGTATTTTTTTATTATCAAAATCGTGACAAATTTGGATTTCTTTGTCTTACTTAGTTGAAATCAAATTATGTGAGGCGACATTAACTTAATGGTGGCAATGGTGTTTTCTCCTTGTTCTTCTTCCTGCTTTTATTTTACCTTTTTTATGGTGGTTTTAATGATTGTTTTTGGTTTCTATGTGGCCGTGGCTAAAAAAGAAAATTACTTGCAAGTGGTGGCTCTTGAGCTGTGGTAATTTAGGAGAGAATAGAATGTCATCAATAAAAATACTACTTTTTTTTTTAATCTTTGCTATTTGAATTGACACAACAAGCAAGACCATCCCATTGCCAACAATAAAAGTTGCGATAGGAGCTAGACTAGTTGTTACGCCGACTTTTGATTGTCTCTTTTTTATGATCTTCTTGTAGTGACACCTCTACATATCAAAAACTATATATCAATATTTTATTATTATTATTATTATTATTAATAATTATTATTATTATTATTATTATTATGATTATTATTATATCATATCACCCATTATGTCTCTGTTTAATAGATAGGAAAACGGAAGAAGAGAAGCAGATGAAAATTATTAGGTTTTTTTGGTGGAGAAAATTTAGAGGATAACTAATTTTAAAATTAGTAGAGTTCAGTGTACTATTTTAACCTATTTTCACACATTTTTTTTATTCTCATCCAACCTACTTCTTTCCTCTTTACTAAAATGAGCATATATCTACATTTTTTCTTTATTCTCTCTTTCCCTATTTTGGTGTTGAATAGAGTTCGATATATCCTCCAAACTTTTTCTTTCTATAAAACTTAATTGTGTACCCGTATTTTGAATATATACATCAGTGAATATATGTATCTAAATTAATAAAATAGGCAATAAGTTAGTTAAAATGACTTCAAACACATACCCCTTCTCATATATACTTCAAAGAAATTTCTAATATAAATATTTATATCGCAATCGCTTATCGTTTATAAATTTTTCTTACTTATGAAACAAATCCTGCATAAATTCCTTTCGTATCATTATTGTAAATATATTTAAAACAAAAATAAATAAATTTTATTAATATTTATCAAAAGAGTCAATTAAACCTATAAGAATCATGATCGAAAAAGGAAGCAGGGGAAAGAAACACCCTAAATAATAGTATAAAATTTCGAGAATATTGTGATTATGAGCAAATTATTGTGGAAGAATCAAAGGGCAATTACAAGGAAGCACCGTCTATGGTAGAAAGAAAACACCCACCAATATTCCCGCTATATTGATAGGCCGACAATCAGACAAAATATGTCACATTAGACAGGAACTCATCCTAGCTTGATGTAATGTAAAATTAAACTTTGTATAGAAGAAATGACATCATGCCACCAACTTAAGATAATTAAAAAAAAAAAAAAAAAAAAAACCCAGCATCTTTCATGTTCTTTACGTATTAATTATCTTGTCTATGATTTATTATAAACAAAAGAAAGTTTAATCATTGTCTAATTAGATTATAGTTTCATGTATGAATGTTTAGGAAATCCAGTGATAAAAACAAAAAACGTAATTAGTTTAAGATAATTATTAAATAGCTAAAAATATAATAAACAGACAATTTTATTAAAAATGATAGTTAAATTATATACTTTTCTTCATTTTTGTTCCTTCTGTGACCATGGCTTTAAAGTAATGTTTAGCTAAATGCATGGAAAATTTGATGTGGAATCTCAGTTTCTCCTCCTCGGTACCATAATAATATGATGTCCACGCCGTATGTTGCCGAATTCTTCTACATTGTTTCTATGTCTTCTTTGGTTTTATAATATAAAAATTGGTTCATCAGTGGTTGTTCATCTAACTACAGATTTTGTCCCACCATATGATATATGATATTAAGCCTAGAATCCAAATTAAATCATGTGATTAGTAAGGTAATACTAAATCACGATTTTCCGCAACAAAGAATTTTAAATGGGATAGATCGATTGAGATCGAGTCAACCGGTTTTAAGGGCTTTAACTGTTTTTATAACATAGATTTTGGAGATGTTAGTCAATTAGCTGCCGTATCTATTTTTAATACGACTTCTTTGTTTACTATATTACTTTAATAATGTAGGAAGGTCATTAGTGACATATTTTGAGTCACATGTACTCTTCATGTGGTAGTATTAATAGGATGCAATTTAACTTTTTAACATATTTCAGTTAAAAACTGTTTCACATAGGTCCTTATCTCTTTGAACCATTTAGCTATTGAAAAACTTTTTAACATATTTAAATAAGTCTTTAGTGACATACTTTAGTTCATAAAAATGCATGGTACAAATTAAATGTATGCTTTTAGTTCCTGAGTATCTTCTTATCAGATAAATGGCCGAAAAATCAATCACTTAAAAATATGGTCAGCTCAAATGTTAAAGGCTTCATCTCTTCTTAATTGATAGTAATATATATTTTTATATACATATATTATCATGATTTAACTCAAAATTATATGCTTAAGGAACTTGAAACCGTTCTATTATTACATGTCCAATGGGTGGATAAAGAAATCGAGGTTCAACAAATAAGAAGATTGAATTTATTATTTATTAGCAAACTAACTGGTAACGCGTGCATGCGCACGGGTCAAGTTTGTTGTTTATATAAGTGTTTAAAAATAATTAATGTGTATAATTATTTTCTTTAAAAATAAATAATATAATATATTAGATAGAATCAATTATTTATATCATAACCAAATAACATGAAAAATCTACTTATTTTTTAAAAATGATAGGAAACCAAACATTTTGATGGAAATCAAATAATATTATTTTATATTTAAATTTGTATAATAATACTATAGATGTGGATTAATTGGATTTTTTAATAGAGACAATGTGTACCCTCTTTGGGATATGATGTTGCTCAAGCCAAATAGGATTAATATCGATATCAAAATTCTCTTTTACCTAGCTAGCAAGATTTAAATTTGAGTTGAGATCACGTGTTAAACCAATAATCAAATTTGCAGTTGATTCACATATTTTGTGGTTTAATTAAAAATTTAAAATTATATATACAAATTAAAATGACAAAATAAACCAGTAACACATTAATTTTTTTTTAAATCAAAGTTAAATAAAATTAAATAAAGATATTAATGGTCCATTTATATATAGTATATACACATGTTTTCTACTTATTGATTTATGATACATGTTTTGTGTACATTTTTTCCTAATTTAAGTAAAAATTAAAAATACAAATTAAATAATTCAATACTATAAAATCTACAATTAATTAAAATAATTAAATAATATACATAATTATATCTAAAGAGAAAAGGAATATTTACAAAATAATTCGATTTTATAGAAGTTGATATTTGAACAAAATAAATCTGTTATTTAAAGTTATTATATATGCGGGTATAAGGATACATACAATTTTTTAAGGGTTATTTTGTCTTTATATTTAAGATATAGGAAAAAATTATCTTGATACAATATAAAATAAAATTTAAATATTTTAAATCCTGGTAACATCAATTTCCTTTGCAAATAGAAAAAACACAGAAAATAGAAGAGAAAAGGAGAAAGAAAATTACACGAGGTAAAAAAAAACCACTGAATGCTAACATAGTGAAATAAAAAATTTAAAGGGTCAAGGTTCTTTTCTTCAAGCTTAAAGAGTAAGTACAAAATACAAATAAACAACATAAAGAATAATGTTTAGCAAAAAAATTTGGAGGACCAAAATAATAGTGAAACAAAAATTAAAGAGTCATACACAAATCATCCTGAATTTGGAAATCACAAATTTTAAAAAAGGAACTCACAACCCAAAAACCAGAAACTCAACCACAACATAAGTCAAAGAGAACCCCCACAAATCATAAAAATGAATAAAGATAAAAGAAAATAAACCCCTGATGCCCATCTCAACTGCCTCTTGATGATTACTCCAGTCAAATCCAAGGACAGTCACCGTTAAAATCTGTTGAGAAAAGAAAACAAAGATAATAAGATATTGGATGGGCTCAAATTTTGAATTGAGTGAAAGAAAGAAGAGGAAAAAAAAAAGATGAGGAAAAAAGATATTTTGAGGCAAACAGAACTCAAAGAAATCACATGCAAATCATCCTGAATTTATAAATCACAAATTAAAGTAATTTATTGTGGGATCAACAACATATATAATTTCCCACCCCTTAGATATTCCTTCTCAGCCAAATCATTGGTTTGCATTCTATGTTCTAAATAATTGTTGAATCAACAGTTAGTTATGATGGTCTGTCATATAAATCTCAATAACCCTGAACATAGAAATTATTGAATTCCAGCATATTCAAAAGTTCTTCCCTGTTCAATTCCAGTTACATTTGTTAAATACACATACACTCCCCTTTCATTTCCCTTCTCTAATAAAGTAAATAGAAAATAAAAGGTGGAAAATCAAGAAAAGAGTATTATTTGTAAATGCAGATAGATAAGTATTTATAGAGAGAGAAAAATGAGAAAGATAATGTTAGCAATGTAGAAGTTCCTTTATGTTACTAACATCATAATGGGGTTGGCTAAAGAAGCAAATCAAAAGGGAAACTGGTTTCAGTATAACTCAGTATCTAATTCTCATCGTATTATAGAAGTCATTCACATTGAATATAAAACCAATTAGAAACAAATTTTCTCCACTCAGAACAACAGTCCACATTTTCTAATTTACATTGAATGAAAAGTCTAAACCTTTAGTATCATTGTTTTGATCAGTAGAAAGAATTGGGGATGAAACTGGGCAACAGTGAACATGCTTTTCAACCAAGTGAGGACTTAAGGACTTAAGCTCAGCAAATATGATTTGTTTTGTGCACTCCAATATGGAAATTCAATTAAAAAGTAAGAGATCAATTTTCATTAATCTCTCAGTTTTTATTAACAAATTATAAATCTAACCCATTAAAGGCAAAATTACCCATGAGTCCATTTCTTCTTATCATTTTTTCATGCTCATTATTCAAACTAAAATAGAATGAAACAAAATTAAGGCACAATATATATATATATATATATATATATATATATATATATATATATACACACTTACTTTATCATTACAACCTTTATCATTCCAAATGGAGAATGAGCAAAGCAACTGTATTCCTTAAAGAATTCTTACTCCAATTGTAGCAATCAGCAGCAGCAGCTAGCCAACTAAGGCAAAGATCGGAAGCCTCTCTCTTATCTATATTTTGTGTCCTTTTTTTTCCTCCTTGACAAAGCACCTAGAATCTCACTGGATGGTCATGGCCTTTTAGTCTAGTAAATGAAATTGAAAAAATAACAGATTTTCAAATTAGCTCGAGTGATATATAACAATTGAAACCCATATCCAACTTATCATCTAACTTCAGCGTGAGGAGTAGTAAAGGTGGAACATAGAGAAGCACATTAATATTTACTGAAACAACTTCAAATCAAAAGAATCATACAATTAAAATAAAACATTAGAATTCTACTCCATGAATTGTTTCAAAGGATTACGAAACCCCACTTGCACATAAATTATGAAGAAAATATTAGCACTGCAACACTTATTAGCATTCTAAGATTTGTAGAAATTCATACCTCCACTTATTAGCAATAAAGGATTAAATAGAACAAATAAAAAGATGACAAATACAATCAATATTTATTGTAGCACCCTGGATTGAAGTGATTGGAAATAAATCGAATCTGATAAAAATGAAAATACAGCAAGTTAATATAAATGATAATCAGCAAGTAAATCGAATCTCAACATTATTAGTTTGTAATTTATATCACAGAATAAGAAATTATTGAGAGAATAAATTCTCAGATAAATATCCAAACCAAGTTGGAATTTAAAAAGGAAAATAATAAAATTCTACACAATCACCCGACACCTGTTGTTTTGCTCATTTTGGAAATGAAAAGCAGTAAATCACAGTGCAATTATTTTTTTTTTTTTGGGGGGGGATAGAATCTTATGTTCATTTCCAATAAAGCACATTTCTTCTTCCAGTTGGTAACTTGAAAGGTTCACAATAATTCCATATTATAGAGATAGACTATGTTTCTTATACATTTCAGGTCAATAAAAAATTTCTCAAAAGAAAAAAAAAACATGATTGTTCTAAACTCAAAGTGCAAATGAAGCAGAAGGTTGAAACCCAAGGTGAATCGGGTTAAATTGACTTTTAGAGCCGCAATAGGTGAAAAATGAAAGTGATGAAAAATAATTATGAAAATGTGATGACCACCATAAAGAAGAAAATGAAGTTGTTGAGTGACAGTTTTCAACAGTGTAAAGCAGTTTTTGGTGGTGGCAACAGTATAGAAGAAACAAAAAAAGATTATGACTTTTCATGGTACCAAACTATTTCAGCCTAGTAGAGATCCTCTAAATCTGCTCTTCACTTGGGGATCTAATTCCATTGATGTAGTAAAGGTCCTTCAAGCAAATTTAGAGTTACAACAATTGATAAGATGACTGAGTTACAGCAAACCTGATCAAATCGAGTTACAACAAAGCAACTAAACCAATTTAACATGACAGAGTTGAAACCACAGAGGGGGCGTTTCATTCATAGAAAATGAAAGTAAAGCATCAAGAGAAACTGGCACAATTCATGACTCCCATTTCCTATTCTCTCGGACTCAATTAAGATGCTGGGAAATGACACTACTAAGAAATGGCAAATTTCTTCTATATGTGCTTGTTTTCTTCTATTCTCTTTCCAAAATTATTGTATATACATTCTGATAACATTGTTTAGAAATTAAAGCTAGGAAGTATCAATTATGTGTATCATAATTAAGCATCAAAGATTAATCTAGACATCAGCTACTCATTGAAAGAAAATTCTCATCAACCAAAATACAGTAAATAAGCTAAACCACTAAGCCTTAACCCCCTTGAGCATCTATGTATTGAACTTGTAATCGACTCTGCACACAAATACACTTATAGATTGTCTTTTACATATAACAAATATCAGATTGACTATCATGTTGAAATCCAAATAAAGAACATGAAACTCCTTATATTGAAAGACAAGTAAGTTGTTACCATTAGCATATTTGTATTTAGATCCTAGATTGTTATCATTTTCATTTGATCACTTAGTTTATTTGCTCATTACTGCTAAATGCTTCTCTCTTATGCAACATCTTGGCTATGCAATTACTATACATTTAATTTAGAAGTCTTGCATATCACCCAATACAAAACCATTATTAATATTGGTGTATCTCAAATTATCTTTGTCTTTGATTGCCAGGTTTTTTGTTAGCAAGGATAGTTTTTTATTTCAATTCGTTTGATAATCTTTTGATGATGTCTATTGTTAATGTACAAAATAAATTAGAGGCACGAAATTTCAAAATCAGAAACAAAAAAAATAGTAATTCTAAAAAGAAATTATAAAATAAGTGTGAATTCCAAACATGGTCAAATAATCTGAAACAAAATAAAACCCAAGAAATTTTAAAATCCAACATTTCCAGAATAGTCGATAGCAATACCCAACATCCAATAAGCAGCACATTGAATCACACAAAAACAAAATATAGACATATAAGCACTCATGAAAAATGAAAGGAAAATGTTCAGAAAAAGGGAAATGGGGAATTAAAACTTATGAATGTGATGATGCAAATTGGAATCATTAAGAGAAAAATATAAAGTAGAAACTTTAAAAATGTTACACAATAAATAAATTGTCCTTGTGTTGATATAGCATAACCGAAAATGACATGATTTTTTTTTTCAAAAGAATAAATAAATAAGAGCAATCTGTAAATCATTCATATCTTGAACAAACAATAACCACTCATATCTCTATTAATTTCTAGCTAATATATAAATAAATAAATCCAAGCACAATATTAACAAATATGTTACATAATGAAAGATCAAATATTAAAAATCACCACATTAGTCTTAATTTAGACCTGTGCAAAATTTACTATAAACTATCAAAATCTGGTAAATAAAAATGCATGCAACTATTAAAAATCTGATTGTTGTGCATCAATCCTAACGATCATTATAATTTTATAATTTATAAACTAAATTATTGATAGATCATAGATCAGGGCCATTTGGATGGGAAGGAAGAAAATGATTTTCAGAAATGAAGTGGTGCAGAGCCAAGAAATTCTGGAATCAGCTTAAGTAAATGTAATGGCTTGGAAATGGCGGTTAAAGGCACAGAAATTAAAAGGGATTCTGGTATTCACTGTCAGCATGGATGATGAATCCATATGCATGCCTTGAATCAACAACACTGAGAAGTGGTTTTTCGAGGTGAAGATGGTGAGGTTTTCCTGTCAGATTTTATCCTTTGTATTAAGTTCTGATATATAGAAAGTATGCAGATGTGATGAGTTTTTGTGTTTATGCTTGGTACTGGCTGATTTATCATGAAAAGCATTCTCGTATATGAATGCTTGGCAAGGAGCAAGTCATCAATTGAATGTGCAGACTAGAAGTTCATTAATAAGTAATGGTAGAGGATGAATTTTTGGAAATATATATATTTCTGCTCTTACAAAAATCTCCATTTTGGTTGGGGCAAACTTCAGTTCACATAGGAATTTTTGGGGGAGGGGGGAAATTTTATGATTTATTGTAACTGTTTCAGCTTGGTTTTAACTCACCTTGTGTTAGCCTTTGCTTTTTAATAATAAAAAAAACGTCTGGACCTTTATTTTTTTTCCAATATTTATTGCCAACCTAGTGACTTTGACTTTTTAATTTTCTCTTTCTATAATCAGTTATTCAAATTATAGATTTTTTAATCAATTGTTATTGATTGTCTAATTAGCTAATAATCAATTATTCAAATTCAAATACAATCAAATGTATATAATCATATCAATATTTTAGGTGAATATTTCAATCAAATAATTTTATCTTGAAAATACTATGTGTAATTTTTTATTTTATTTTGTAGAACTGAGAAAGTCACGTATAAGTTTCCTTTTTAAAAATATTTTTGTATGTACATATGTATAGATAGTTTATGACACTTTTAAATTTTACCTCTCATGTATTATTATAACTTATTTTAGCGACAGGAGAAATTATAATATTATAAAAGAAAACCTCATTTTTCCCCATAAATTCCAATTATAACAGTGATTCTCAAAGAAAATTAAATCAAAATTTTTATAATGAGTTTGAAACATAATGTTTAATTTTTAGATCAATTCAAATTACATTAATTTAATTCAAATCAGATGAAACTATTTAAATTTTTTTTATAGCAAATTGAATTTTGTTGCACTGTTCCAAATAAATGGCATATAAAACATTATCAATTAATCAATTGATAATAACATAGGCTTTATATTGCTTGCAGGACTCTACTGCCTTTTGTAGCTGTGTGAGCGTGAAAAGGCTCAATTGCTCAAATGTATCCTCTGCTGTAGTCTGTCAAAGATAGTACTTGCTTCAGAAGGATGCATTCTCCTTCATCATAAATAATTTTAAAACAACAAAAAGTGAAAAAGAAAAAAAAAATGAAATCTTCCTTCAAGTAACCGGTGATTCCATTGACACTGCTACTCTTATAGCACTAGTGATTGCATTTCACCTTTCTTCAGGAGTCAGAGTACTAAGTAAAGCTTGGAATATTAAGTTCTATATAACCTTTGGAGCAACTTGGTCATTTGTAGCTGGAAACATGAGAAACAAAATGTGCCTTTTCCTGTTCCTGTTTTTTATGGAATGCTATCTGGGTATGTCATCCTTCTCCTTTGTTAGTACCAGTTTGGTCTTGTTTGTGTTTGTCTCTTCATAGCAATCTATAACTCGGTTTTGCTTCTCTTTTTTTCCCCTTCTTGTTTGCACTTTCTTCTCTGGTTTTTGTGTTTTTTTTTACTAGTTATTGAGTGTCTTCTTACTTGCTATGCAGTGTGCAAGTTTAGGATCACATATTCTTTTTCTTTTTTGCTAAAAGGATCACATTTTCTTTGAACTTACTCAATTCAGCAGATCTTAGTGTTCTCTGCCTCTTGGTAACTAATCAATAAATCTTTTTTTTTTCTTTTTTATTTGGGGTCACTTCCATTTTTATCATTGCAATATTAAATTTTATAGCTTCTTTTTAGGAAGGGGAAGGGGAAGGGGGCTCATTGGTTTTTGTTAACCAGGTAGGCAAAAAATGTTGTGACTTATGCTGATTTTTGACTCTTCAAAAAATCAGAGGAAGCATGTTTAATGCTCTTCCTTGTACTCTTCTTGTCAAGTGGGGGAGAACAAAATAAAAATAAATTAATCCTCAAAACCTACCCAACGACCCCTTTGCACCTTGTAGTTGTCTTGTAAACAGGAAAAAAAAAAAAATAACATGATTTTTTTAATCCTTTGTTGAGTTGCATTTCTGAGTATTGTGAAGCTGTGAGTTGTGACAAAAAATTTGCTGTATCCCATTTGAGTCATTATTTTTTAGTTGTAACCTTAATTTTCTTTTTGTGGGCTTTAAACCCTAAACCCAATAGTTTATTATTTATGAACCATACGAAACTGTCAATTTTTTTTGGTAGTTTTTAGTTTGAAAAGGAGGGATAGAAGGATAAGAATGATGGAGTTCAAATTCTTTGCTTCATGCCACAATCCCCACGAAATAATCTAATCTAAATACTTTATATATCAGACATGTATAACTATAAAGTGATGAGGCCACTTTCTTTTATTCACTTGTTCTTTTTCTCGTGTTGTTAATTTATGGTGGACCAACTGTTGATGCTATCGCATGATCTTCACGAAATACAATACTATTGAATGATTGGTTTGGTGTTTTCTTTATTTATTTAATAATTAGTGTAATGATTTTACTGGTTCTATGTCTGGCAAAAATATTTAGCCATGGCAAGAGGAATTGTGGTGCAACAAAAGTCAGAAGCTGCAATCCCAGTGACAACATTGTCACCACCTGAAGGCAACACTACATTCATTGATGGCACTACTTGGTGTGTGGCTCTTGCTGGTGTTTCCCAAGCTGACTTGCAGAATGCTCTTGATTGGGCTTGTGGACTTGGAATGGCAGATTGCACAGCCATCCAAAATGGTGGACCATGTTTTGAACCAGACACACTAGTTTCTCATGCATCCTTTGCTTTCAACAGCTACTATCAGATAAATGGCAATTCTGATATTGCATGCAATTTTGGAGGAACTGCTGCCTTGACAAAGCATAACCCCAGTAAGTTAAATATTAATGTAACCCAAATTCTGGCCCAGTTGGGTAAACTTTTCGAAAAATTCTCAAATAGAATAAAATAAAAGTTAAAATTAACTTATACATGAGTTATAATCAGTTTTTAGATAAGTTATATGAGGGAGCTTTTAGAATTTGGATAAATTAAATGAGAGATCTTCTATAAAAATTAAAGTGTATAAATTGATTTTAACTTACAAAAGCTTAATTTATTCTATCTTCTTATTTTATTCACCTGTAAGTGATATTGAAAAGTTTATCTAAATATGATCTTTGTTTAGTGCTGTGGGAAATTTTATGTTATGAAATATGGGATGAAGATTCCATAGCCCCACCATAAAATATGTGGATGCATTATGTGAAGATCGCAAGTAACAAACAGTTTCGCCTCTTGGATCTTGGGAACTTTAGTACTTTTCCTCTTTGCTATTTTGTTTTGATGTCTACGTAGCATCCTTTCCCTTTTGGTACCATAGTGATGCTTTATTAATAGCGTTAGTTGTTGTGTGATCCTTGCTGAATTTCTTTCTGGTTGATGAATATAAATATAAATATGTTTATACATTGATCAGCTGGTTGATGAATATCATTTTGTAAAGTTTTCTAGAACTTTCGGCATTTTTCTTTCGTTCTTTTTTGTTTGAGAAGGGTGTGAGGTGTTGAAAAGACGGGTGGTTAAGCAACTAATTCTAGTTTACTTTTGTTTGAGTGTTTTCTCTTTTTGCATTTGCATTATTCTAGTTTCTTAAAGTTTAAAATTAACTAGTTTTCTTTGTAAAACTGCAAAAGGTTTTTATAACATGAAGTGCTGTGATGTGATATACTGATATTCTTTTAGAAGACACCAGAAGGTTTACTTTTCAATAAGCAATTGTTTTGAGTTGGTATATATAATAAGTAGGTACATTGGATTATATTCCTGATGACATAAAAGTGTACATATTACGCATTTTTGTTGGATGCTTTCTGAAAATTAAGTGCAGAGTAGTGGCAGCTTAGTTTCTTCCCCTAAATTTTATTCCTGCTTGGTGGAATTTTGATCTTAGTCTTGCTAGATGAATTACTTAATACTCAACCATTGGAGTGTTCACATCAGAATGTTCATACTTTGATTTTGAAATAGAATTCATTCTAAACTTCTATGTTTCTCTTCACTTCAGGTTATGGAAAATGTGTCTATTCTACATCTGGGTATGTATGATGTTAATAGCATAACTACATAGCCTAAATTGAAAGAAGTTTGTATACATTTTATTAACTCACATTTATATCATTATATTTTTATGCGACAGATCTTTAGTTGCTTCTGCGCCAGCTTCACTGAGGAAGCATAACCAAAACCTCGTTTGGTCGAAACTTGCTGCCTTGCTACTGCTTTCATACTTTTGGATGTGACTATGGTCGGCCAAACCGAGGACAAAAGGAAAAGGGAATTAGAGGAAGGTTAGGGAATGTACCTTTGTTAGCATTTTTTAATTGTGTTTTTGTTGCTAAGGTATTCTTAGCTTTCATGTTGGGTCAGGACAAGAATCTCTAATCGTGCAAATAATCTCTTTTTGCAGCTTAATTTGTAGTTTTGTACATTATTCGTTTCCCTTTGTGTAATGTTCTTTTTCTCTGCTTACTGCCCCTGTGGCCCTTTTCTTTGTTGTTGCCATTAGGGACTATCTCCTATTTAAATATATATTTGGTTTAAGTCTAAGAAACGTTTTTGTTTTAATTTTTGTTTCTTAAAAATAGTTTTTAATTTTAATTTTTAAGATAAAGAATGCGTTTGTTTCCGTGTTTTATTTCTTTTTATATATAGTTCAGTCGTTTTTAAATAAATTAAAAAGTGTACAGAAACTTTAAAAATAAATTTAAATAATTAGAATATATTTATATTTTTAATTTTGAAAATAATATAAGTCAAAATGAAATAATGTTTTTGCAATTAAGAATGTTTGAATGTGTGTATTCATTTATTATAGCTATGAAAAATATTTTTTAAATAATAATAACAAACATAGAAAGTAAAAGTAATATCTATGCAATTAATTTTTTTTAATTCATTATTATCTACATATTTTTTCAGTATAATATTATCTACTTCATAATATTAAAATTAATTGAACATTTTTTTTACAATTCAGTTGTTTATTATACATTATTCTCAAAAGATAGTTGTACCTTTTATTGTATTATTTATGTCCATTAAGTATAAATTATAATTAAACTAACTATTATATAATTTACACTTAATATAAAAGGCCACCGGTAAAAGGACTAGCTAGTTCTAAAAAAAATGAATAGTTATTCATATTGTAAATCTGAGTTTCGCTGTTTAAATAAATTTTATTTTTCTTTTTTTATATAATAAATTACTTTATCATGAGTAGTATTTTATATTTAAATTTTTAAAAAATGTATATTGATTTTTCTCAAAAATTATTTTTGGTGTTTAATTTTATCGTGAGAAATTATTTTTATAGTTATCTTTTCAAAAATTTATCTTAGTTTTAAATTTTTAAAATTTGTGTCAATATGTTCCTGACCTAAATTCAATTGGCTTTATAATTGATTTACTTTGTGAGCGAAGGAATTTTGAAGTGTTTCAAGATCAAAACTGAAGCAAAGAGGATATCATGATTCGGTTACATAAGATGGAGCTGGTATGGAATCATGTTACCAAGAATCAAGAGGGAACTATCAAAAATAATTCCAACAATGTTCAAGTTAATAATTTCATTTGAAATTCATCCCAAGGAAATTAGTTCACTCTTAATTGCGTTGGTGCTAGATCTCAAGCAAATGCAATTATATTGTGTGATGGTCTTCTTAGAAATGATGTGGGTGATTTTATGGCAGGCTTTGCTTATAATCTGGGAGTGAGTTCAGTTCTTCAATCAGAGTTATAGGTCATATTCCATGACATTCAACTTGCTAGATCGAGAAAAACAGATTCTGCAAGTAGGATCTCAATCTGACTCAACAGAAGATATACATCTTATCCTTGATGGGTGCAACGAAGATGATGTCTGTTTTCAGATCTGTTGAGCTATAAAGAGCAGCATTGAGCCTCCAATGATGATGTCTTTCAAGCACATTTTCAAAGAATATAATGCATGAACGGATGCCTTTGCTAAACATGCTCTCAGTTTGTCTCATAGGCTGGTTCTTTTTCATGCAGACCCATAATTTTGCTATCCCTAGTTTGTTGGCGGAGAAATCAGCAATAGGAGGATTGTATATGTGTTTTTCTGGTATTTTTTTCGAGCTGTTTAAGCCCTTGTAAGTCAACAAAAATAATAGTAGTTAGACTAAATGCATTGCGATGTATTTTCACGTTGTCATGCAAGCCTAGTTTCAAGAAAATGCAAGTCTGGCATCCAAGGAATTAAACAAATTACTTTGCTTACTCCCTTATGTTTGGTACCATTTATGCTACTTGCTTATTAAATTATGCAAAAAAATAATCTAAAAACATTTCTAATCATAAAAAAATGTTATACATTTATAATGTAAAAAGTTATATAGGTCATTCATTTACAATCTATCGTGCATGATAAATTTATTGACTTTTAAAATAATTATCTTAAAATATTTTAAATAATGATTTGTGATTGAATGATAAAATAAAATTGTTTTACATTACCCATGCATAAACATTAAATTCTTGTAATTATTATGCCAATTGTATCAATCATGAGGTTTACTAATAATTTATTGACCAATATTGTGATTGAGTCAATAATTGGTCTAATCTCAATATTGCTCATAATATGCTATCAAGAAGAAGAAAAACTTCAAATAATCAAACCTTACTTAAAAAATTGGAGATTGCGGTATCTCACTAAAAAGTCAAAGACTGAGATAAATGACAAACTAAGAAAATATTTATAATAAATATAATGAAAAGGAAAAAACAACCAATATGATGTTAGTTCAAGTGGAAATAAAATCAAACCCCTTAAACAAAATATTATATTTAAACTTTATGAATGAAAAAGTCTAAGTAAAAGAAAAATTTACTAAAGATAATTAATTAATTATTGGCAAAGTTTGGTAGCATATACTAATAAGTTAACTAAATGATAAAAATTTCCTTTAAAAAGTGAAATTTATGTCCACAAAATCCTTAAAATTCACTATATTTTAACTTTTAAGCCTTATAGATAATTTTTAATTTCAAATTGAGGTCTTTAATCTTTATTACTTAAGTGTGAAATAAATTTTTTCGAATTTCACATACAAATAGAAAAAAACTAAAATTTGAATATCTATTTTTACGGTTTAAATTAAAACAACTTATATTTTACTTATTTTTATTTAAAATGTTTTGAATTTATAATTTAAAAGTACGCTTAAATTTAAAAAACATACAATATAAACACTTATCATTATATGTTATTTTCAATAAAAGGAAAAAACTAAAAATGGAAGAAAATAAGCACTCACTTCGATGTTGTGAAAATTGATCGGAACCAGTACATCAGATCTGTCCAACCAGTATCCGGTGGCATAATCGAACTGGTTTAGTTATTGGACCGGCCATGTATCTAACCCTAGATGACCCGGCCAGACCTTACCGATTTTGCAGAGTGACTTGGTGATCCAATCGATTTTTGAAATTTGGTCTAGGTTTCACTTTCACTTCACACCTTTGTCGCCTTCACGCTTTGACTGACACCATCCCACCACGTTGTCGTCAAAACAAGAAGGCAGAAATCGTTGACAAAGGTAGAGAAGGCATAAATTGTCGCTTCACGCTTTAGGTTTCTTTGACGTAGAGCAAATAATGTCGTCGAAAAATTGTCACTTCACGCTTTGGGTTTCTTTAACGCAGAGCAAAGAATGTCGTCGAATAGTAACCCATGGAAGGCAACTATGGTGTTATAGGAGGGAACTGGAGCAAAGGTGGTGGCTCTTTTTCAGACGAAAAGGCGATATAGGAAGGAGAGAGAATGCACAAGAGAAGAATGATGGCCAACAACAAGAGAAGAATATATATTAGGGATTAGAGGTTTTTTAGTTGGACTTGGGCCTAATTTTGCTAGATATTGATTCGTGCATCCCTTTTATTATGCGGTTTCCATTTTGCATTTTTAAAATGGACTTCTACTTATTTTATTTATTGAAAACTAGACTTGTGTTTTAAGTTAGATAATTGTTATTTAAACTCTTTTATATTATTAACACATTTTATTTGTGTTATCAACTTTAATATTTCAATTTTTATTTTAGATTTTTGAGTTTGAAATTATGGATGAACTTTTTTTAATCAAATAATGTTAATTATATATATATATATATATATAATATAATTTTAAATTTTTTAAAATAGATCAAATAAAATTGAATCAATTATTGGTAAGTCGATTGGACAACTGACCTATTATCTCACCTAGGGGTGGGCATTGATTGAATTTTTAAGAATTCAATCCATATTCAATTCATATCTATTTAAATGGATTGTATTTTAAATCCATATCCATATTTTTTAAAAAATAATTCAGACTCAAGATCCAATCCATTTAAATGGATATTGATTTGGATATATTTAATTTATATTCACTTAATTGTTGTAAGATTTTTTTTTTTTTACAAATTTTAGTTATTAAATGCTAAAAAGTGAAAACTAAGTACTTGTCCATTTAAAAGCTATTTTCAATGGACCTTAGTTAAGACTATTTTTTTTTATAGATATTGGTTAGTGTATTTTTGACATATCTCAACCAAAGCAATTTCGACAGATATCGGTCCAGACAATTTTAGACTGACATCAACTAAGACTATTTTTTTGCTGACATTAGTCAGTGCATTTTCAATCGACATTGGTCAATGATGTTTTTGGTCGATCTTAGATAGGGTTACTTTTTGGTTGAGGTCGCCAGGATTTTTAGTCAGTACATTTTTTTGTCGACATTTATTAGGATTTTGTGGCTAACATTGATAAGGTTTTTTTTTTTCCGATGTCAATCATTGATATTTTTTTGCCAACATTCGTCAGGACTTTTTTTTGTCGACGTTAGCTATATTTTTTTGTCGATGTTGGTTGAAACTATATTTTTGTTGGCAACAACTAGGATTTGTTCGATCGGTGTCAATTTGGAGAAATATTTTGGCTGACGTCAACTAGGTTTTTTGGCTGATGTAGATCGATATTTTTTAACCGATGTCGGCAAAAAATTGTCTCGTCTGGCGTTGACAAAAAAAATCATAGTCGACGTTGAGCGAAAAATCTACTTGATGTCGACAAAAAATAATTTCGACATACATCGATAAAGAAAAACCTAGCTGATTTCGGAAAAAAAAATAGTATCGACTGATGCCGGACAAAAAATAATCTCAATCAATATTGACTAAAAAAATCTTACTAACATTAATTGAAAAAATAGACTCAACAATGACAGTTTAAAAGTATCATTAGTTAACGTCGACCAAAAAAATAGTCTCAATCAAAGTTGACAAAAAAAATTGACAAAAGAATCTACATGATATTTTTGCCAAAAAATTAGATTTAAAAATTCAAACAAATATTCAATCCATATTCACTTTATATCCAATTAATTGGATTAGATTTAAAATCTAAAAAAATATATTTAAATATAAAACTAATCTATTTAAATAAATTTAAAATAAATTAAATTGAATTAGATAAAGATTATTATGTGGATATGATTTTTTTTTTCCACCCATAATCTCTACAAATCAATAAGCGGGCAGAGTTTTATAACACTGATTCACTTCACTTTACCTGGCGCATCTTCGAGACGAGGGCAAAAGACAAAAGCCGCCCAAGGGAGGGCCTGAGAGAAAGTGTTTGAGTGAGAGTGAGGTGCTTGTTGTGGGGCACGCCCTAACCGGAAGCGGTTAACCACTCTGAACCGAACTGAAACGGAACCCTATTCAATTTGTAATCTCAGAACACTAGAATCAGAGTTTGTATTTTCGTGTGTGTAAGAGAAGAGAACGATGAGTATATGGAACTACGTCGTCACAGCTCACAAACCCACCAACGTCACTCACTCCTGCGTCGGCAATTTCACCAGTCCTCAAGACCTCAATCTCATTATCGCGTATCTATTCATATTCCCTTTCGTTTTCCTAGGGTTTCATTTCTTCTCTTTCAATTTCGTCACCGTTTATTTACCCTTTCACTTCGTTTTTTCTTCCAGGAAATGCACGCGCATCGAGATTCACTTGCTTTCTCCTCAGGGCTTGCAGGTTCTTCCTCTATTCCATTTCACAGGCTTCTTGTTTTAATCATTTTTATTTGAATATGCATTCTTTTTTTGGATTTTGTTGTCTTCTGTTTTCAACGGAAACCTCTCTTTGCAGCCTATGTTGGATGTGCCGATATATGGAAGAATTGCAACACTTGAACTCTTCCGCCCTCATGTGAGAAAATTAAAAGCATACGTGTTTTTTGAGTTATTGTCTAATGTTGTAGTTTTATTCTTCCATAATGTATTTTTTTTGTTTGTTTGTTTTGGTTTCAAACAGGGTGAAACACAGGATTATCTTTTTATTGCAACTGAAAGATACAAATTCTGTGTTCTTCAATGGGATTCTGAAACTTCTGAGCTTGTTACACGGTATGTGTGAGGAAGCATCAATTCTTTCCTTTGGAGTGGACTTCCTTTTGTTCAGCTTGTTTTTGTATAGATTGAAATCAACATTGTTTTTAATTTTAAGCAATTATGATGTAGGGGTTGTATAAGCTGTTAGCTGGGGTATTAACTATCTCAATGTGAATTTTGTTATGCAATAATCCAGTTAGTTTAGAATAGGGTACTTTGTATGCAGTGTGTAAAAGAGAGTTTCATAACTTTGAAGCATAGTATCTTTGTTAATTGACTAACTACTTCATTAGTTATTACTGCTAAGCTTTCTGGTGCTGCCAGATGAAGGAATGGGGAGAAAATATGTTTCTGACATGTATTTTGTATTTGCTTGCACTTAACATAGCACATTCTTTCTGTATGACCAGAAAGTCCAGATTGATATGCTTGAGTATAATGAGAGATATTTTTGGATGAAATGCTAAGTGTTTTCTCAACACTCAGCTTCTCTTATATATCAAACTTAGCTTACAAAGGAAGCTTTTACAGGAAACTCAGAACAGAGCAGATACAAAAAGTCAAAAAGAACAGTAGCCTAGTACAATGGGGATATAATAACCTATTTTCTAACATTCCCCCTCAAGTTGGAGCATATAAATCATATGCACCAAGCTTAGGACATAAAAACTGAATCCTAGGTCCCCTCAATGACTTAGTCAAAATATCTGCAATTTGATTATCAGAGCTAATTTTTTCAGTTCTAATTTCCTCAGCCAACAAATTCTCTCGAACAAAGTGGCAGCCAATTTCTATGTGTTTGGTTTTCATGGAATACTGGATTAGAAGCAATATGAGGTGCTGCCTGATTATCACAATATAGTTGCATCTGCTGAACTTCACAAAATTTAAGTTCTTGGAGGAGTTGTTTGACCCACGTTAGTTCACAAGTGGCTGAAGCCAGCAAAAAAATTATGTTTCTTGCTCTTCCAAGAAATCAGATTTCCTCCTATGAATACACAATATCCAGTAGTAGAGTGTCTGTCTGTAGGAGAGCCTATCACAATACCCAGTAACATGGGTATTTCCCCTGTCTTCATACAACAATTCCTGTCCCAGAGCCCTTTTAATGTAACTAAGAATGCGAATTACAGCATTTCAATTATCAATGTGAGGAGCCTGCATAAATTGACTAATCGGTGATAACTCAAACAGTTATAAATAGGATGGGAATTTCTGGTAGATCGAATACCTTTCTTAAGAGCAATTGGGCACCCAGAGTCATCCTCAGTTGGAACCGTTGTACAAATAGCTGAAGGTGACCAACATGAAGCAAAGGACTCTCCATGTGACACAGGACTAGATTACTCTATTTGTGTCTCATACTAGTGAGTAGTGTGAGGTGATGAAGAAAGGCTGGTTGGAGAGGTGGCTTGATTTGTGTCCATAATAGGGATTTAATGAATTGGAGACAATAGTGGATCAAGTGATGGGACAGGTAAAACTTGTTGGACTAAATTGAAATCTTGCATTGAAGAAGAGAAAAAGCGAGTTTCTTCAAAGAAGTTGACATTTGCTGACATGTAGTATCATCTAGTGTTTGGTAAGTAGCAATGGTACCCCTTTTGTAGACGGGAGTAGCCAAGAAAACGCATTTAATGGCCCTTGCAAATAGCTTGTCCCGACCTGGAGAAACATTGTGAACAAAACAAGTACAACCAAAAATACGAGGAGAGACATGAAATAACGGTTCACTTGGAAAGAGAATTGAGTAAGGAATTTTATTCTCAGGAGATGAAGATGACATTCTATTAATTAAAAAACAGGCAGTAAGGATGGCATCACCCCAATGATATACCATTTTTCTTTCTGCTATAGCATTTTGCTATGGTGTGTTAGGACATGTGGACTGATGTAAAATGCCTTGTGGTTAAAAACGAAGAGAGATTAGAGGAGAAATATTCTTTGGCATGATCATTCTTGAGACGGTCACTGGATGAGGGAACATAGATTGATATGGTTTGGACACGTCATGAGACGATCACTGGATGTTCCCGTAAGAACAAGAGTTTGTTACCAAGAGCTTAACATAAAGAGAGGTAGAGGTCGACCGAAACTTACCTAGGAAAAGGTAGTTAAACAAGACCTAATGGAGTGGGACATAGATTGACGGACGATATGTCTTGGGACGGAGCAGAGAAAAACTATAAGTTTGGTGGAGGGTTAAACGAATTAGTAGTTTCATGTTCCAGTCGTTCCCTTTTTTAGTTCTTTTCCTCTTCTTTTCTCCTCCTTGCACCCTTCTTTTATTTTAGTTTATTTTTCCTTTGTTTTGTCTTTTTTCCACTTTTTCTTCCCCTCACCCTTTCTCATTCTTTGTCTTATTTCCGATTTATTATTGGGTTCGTCCACCATCGATCCCAATTAACTTGGGTTAAAGGTGTTGTTGATGTTGATTATCATTGTCTTATTTCAAAACCGGGTCTTGATTTCATTAAGAAAGACATGAATATAGGTAAAAGTTCAAATCAATCTTTCATTAAATAAGCCCAAGTAGATCTAGAGTATTCATCAATAAAGGTAACAAACTATCTGAAACCAAAAGATGTGGCACGACTTGGACCCCAAATATCAGAGTGAAAAGTGGAAAAAGAAGAGTTACATCTTGTTTTTAGTTCTCTTTCGGGACCTAACATGTTTTCCTAATTGACATGATTGACACTCTAAGACCTGACGCTTGCTGAGATTCGCAACCATTTTCTTCATCTCTGACAAATGTGGATGACCCAAGTGATCATGCAAAAGTTTAGGAGACAAAGATGCAAAACAAGACATAGATGTGTTGGCTTCAAGATAGTAGAGACCTCTGAATTCATGTCCTACGCCGATGAACCGATTCGTTCCAAGTTCCTGTATAACAAAGGAGTCAACATCAAATGCTACAGAACAATTTAATGATTTTGTCAGTTGACTAAGAGAAACTAAGTTGAGGGACAATTAGGAACAAAAAGAACTGGATCCAAGTTTAAAGAAGCAATGGAGACTTTGCCAACTCCTTTAGAGGCGACATTGGTGCCATTTGCTAGGGTGATCAGATGAGGAAATTTTGGAGGAGACATAGAGGTGAATAAAGAGTCATTACCGAAAATATGATTAGAAACACCTGAATCAATTGCAAATGGACCTTGACTATCCACAAACTGAGAAATGCAAGTTGTTGAAGTACTCGGGCTTGAAGATGATTGAGCTTGACTGTTGGACTTCAGTCGAAGGTATTCTTGATACTCCTCTTCAAAAAACTTAGGATCAAGTGTTTCTGATTGGTGACATTTGTTGTTTTATCAGTCCAGCCAATTATGTAGTAGCATGTCTTGGGTGTGGCCTCGCTTCTTACAATGTGAGCATCAAAGGTTTGAATTCATGTTTCTACCACCACCATGTCCTCCACGATTCCCATGATCCCCTCTTCCTCTAGTAGCACCATTGTTGAAGATTCAAAATGCTCAAATGAGTTTCCAATATTCCTTGGGGTCTGGGAACATGAAGAAGGCGTGTCATGAGGCGATCCATTGAAGGAACTTCTTGACTAGTCAGAATTTGATCACGAATATGATCAAAATCTGGATTCATGGCACGTAAGGCCAGCACCATATACAGATTGTCATGCTTCCTTTTCATTTCCTTCATTGACTCAACATCTAAGAGCATATTTAGTCCTTCAACTGCAGATTGGATTTGAGCAACAAACAAGGTCATATGATGATCTGTTTGCTTATAAGATGTCAACTAGGCAGCTGTATCATACAATCTCTGAATGTCATTGGCATAGATCTTTTGGGCCTTTTCCCAAAAAGAGCAACAAGTTTTGAAGGACCTCAAGGTTCCTAAGATATTTTGCTCCACAGACTGCCACAACAAGGTAAAAAGCTGGAAGTCAAGTCTTTCCATTGTTCCTAACTTTTTGCTAGTACTTCAGTGAACTCTTTCTCCAAGTGATTGTGATGCCCTTGGCCAAGGAACAGAGTTCCACAGATATAGACCGGGACAAATAATTGTTACTATCACCCAGCTTCTCTGAGGTTATGACAGGTGTCCTCGAGAAAGAAATTGTGGGACTAACAGAAGAAGTTGTAGAAGAGGTTGTAGAGGCATCTTATAACAAGGAGGAGTTGTGCAAACCAAGATGCCAAACTCGCACAGACAGAACCTTCAAGAAAGGTTCCAACTTGAGAACCCAACACTACTAATGAGAGATAATGAAGATCCAGGACCAGATCTAGGTCTAGGGAGATTTGCGAGTTGTTCTGTACTGTTGTGGCAAGTTTCCGACCAGTAGAGGGCGGCGCGTAGACTTCACACGCCAAACAAAAGGCTCTGTACAAGTGGCGTGTGGAGGCCTTTTTGGCTGTGTGACTTGCTGGGTTAGGTCACGCTCACTAAGGCGCATCAAACCTTGGGTTCGCCGGATATTTGGCCGGCGGCAGCAAATGGTGGCTCTGGTGATATTTTGTATAACCTCTTTCTGATGTGTTAGAACTTGTGAAGAAGGAAATTAGTATCCCTTAGAACTTGGGAGGGAAACATTTAGTTGTTGGGTAAATTGCATGCATCTGACTTCCCTAGACGGAGTCTTGTGCATTAGGCTGCCTCTTTTACTTTCTTTTGAGTGGGATTATTGGTTGATAACTTTGTACTTTGAGTAGTGTCTTGAGCATACAAGCTAGGAATTTCTGTGAAAAATTAAGATTGAAATGTTGTCGGGGTCTTGACATTACCTTATGTTAATTGAATAGGTCTTGTCGGGGTCATTTAGGACCCTAACAGGACTTTGGAGTTGGAGTTAAGCTGGGAATTGTAAGTCAAAATAAGAATAAAATCCCAAATCCCTAACTTAAATGTGTGAGTTCATGTAAGTTTGAGAGAATGTACATATGGGGCAGGAGACAGGAGAGGAAATCCTCCTAAAAAATGAAAACAAATAGTGAGCCAAAGTAGCTCAAAGAAACAGTTAGGCTGTCCAATTTCTGTATATTATATATTATAAATTGAAATTCCTTGTAAGGGCATGAATGGTTGGCTCATTTATTTGTTTAATTCTCTTTGTTATTGTAATCCAGGGCAATGGGGGATGTTTCTGACCGGATAGGACGTCCCACAGATAACGGTCAGGTATTTGAATTGTTTTACTTATATCTACTGATAAAACTTGGGTAGTTATAGTATTCTTTCAGTTTTGATATTTTTAACATTTATGCTTTATCTAGTCTAGGATCAGTTGAAAGTTGTTCAGTGCATTTCAGCTGTTATTCCATTTTCTTTCTGCAGATTGGCATTATTGATCCTGATTGTAGACTGATTGGACTCCACTTGTATGATGGTTTGTTTAAAGTATGTAACTGCTTCTCATTCACTATTCTGTAAAAATATTAGAAGATTAGAATGACAATATGTTTCTGTTTAGTGTCACGTTAAAGTATTTGAATGATTCACTGTTCATTGATCTTCCAGGTTATTCCCTTCGACAATAAGGGACAGCTCAAGGAAGCATTTAATATAAGGTAACCATATTATTATCTTGGTTTTCTAAACATGGATTCTATTTACAATTTGACCTTTAATATAAGGTAACCATATTAGTGTCTGTTCTGCTTTGTTCTTGGTAGGGTGTATTCATAGCATTACTACTTGCACTGCTACTACTATCTTTTATTAATATAATTATTTTTGCTGATAAATATTTTTTCTTTTACAATTTGACCTTTGCTAGGTATGCCTAAATGTAGTGCTAGTAACTATGAGCCTATGACCTTGATTAAGGATTACCAGTTACCAAAGCCCTGGTTGTGTAAGAATGAAATGCGAACCTATGTCAAGTTGGATATTGTTGGTGTCTTTACATAAGATTGAAAAAAGTCGATTCTGCATCTCATGCATCAATGGGTCAATAGTGAACTTAGATATAGCTTTCTTTGAAAGAACAAAATGAAGTATGAATATACATTTATTAGTTGGTTTAATCTATGTGTTTAATTGAGATGGTTTTAAAATCCAAACTTTCTCCTGTACAGACAGTTAAAAATTATATAATAATAATAAAAATAATACTGGTTCGACCATGGTTAAACTAATGCCTTAATTGGTTCGATGATCGGTCCAGTTTTATAAACATTGAGCAAAATTGTGGATGTCATGGTGGAGCTAAGTCATGGATGTAAATGGGTGTCTGTACAGTTTAGTTTCTTTGTATCTTTTTTTCATGTTATATCCGCTGTGACTATGGACAATGGCTGTGCTGGGAAAACAACCCTAGCTTTGTTTATGCTTTGCTGATCTCATAGTGGCTTGCTAGTTTGTTTGCTTTCAGTTTTAAATGTTATGTTACCTAAGAGAACATTCATAAAATATGGGTGTAAGTTATTTGTATCTTTTTTGGTTGGGAGCATAGCAGTATACTTTTGCTCTAGGATCAAGTTTACTTTCATTTGGTTCATGCGTATGCACAAAAACAGTACAGAGTACACCCAAATATTCTTAGAGGTAAAGTGAATGAGAGTCTATTATTTGGAAAAAAACCTTGTGAGAACATCAAAGAGTTTTGAAGCTCAAAACTTTGCTATACTTGTTTTTGATCAAATAAGTTCCAATTAAGATTGCTTTCACCCCAAAGATATTTTGGTGCTACATTTTGAAACAATGCCTGAGCAACTTCTAGTATATGCTTATTTTTTGTTTCAGTCACTCCATTTTGTTGTGGCGTGTCAACACAAGACATGGTGTGCAGATACAAGATCAGGGCTGAAGCTTTGATACTATATAATTTTAGGAGAAGAAAAAGATATTCTGTATTATTGATTGATTTGAATTTACATGATTTATAAAGGCAGAGCTGACAAGGAGAGATCCTAACCACCCTGATTATGGAATAAACATTAGGATAAGATATGGAGAAAATAAGGGAGAATCAGATCAGATTATTTTGATCTTGATTGTTACTACCTAACTCTTCTTGAAACCTTATTTGAAATTTAAAAGAAAAGCAAATACTGTTGGCATTTTTTAAATTGAAAATGTTTTTATTTATAATTTATTTTTTGTAATTTTCTTCCCTACTTTTTCTTTTTCCTCTTTTTTGTTTCTAGTTCTGATATAGTTTATTAGAATTATGATGCATTTGTTTTCAGGCTTGAGGAGCTCCAAGTTTTGGATATCAAATTTCTTTATGGTTGTTCAAAGCCAACTATTGTGGTTCTTTACCAGGTTTCTAATTTTATTCTACCTATTGTCATTTTGTTTTGCTTCTTTTCTTTACTCTGCTCTTTTATTTTTGTCTTTGGGTCCACGCTAAATGCATTTAGAAATCTAGTGCTCTATAACAGGAGGCTAAATTTGTGTGGCTGCATGCAGTTTAAGCTGTCCTTTGGCATGTGTAGTTGGAGCAGAATGCTTACACCTTTAAGGGTGTATTGTTGCCCCAAAATTTGTTATGAGGGAATTATGCTTGTGCTTCACAATTTTTTCCTGATGGAGTCTTACCTCCATTTGGCCTAATGATTGTTTATACAGTCAGCATGGAATCATTATAATACCATGCTCTTTCTCTGCTTTTTCAAAATAATTCTTTTCAATTTCTAATTTAATATACATTTGAGACACAGAAGAAGAAAAAAATACAGGAAAGTTCTTCACATAATTTGTGTTTTAGAAGTGACAGAAGAGTAAGTATCACATCATTCACATGAACTTGTATTAGAATTGTTTACACAAGGTTTGAGACAAATTTAAAGAGTGCTGAAGACTGAAGAGGGTTTGTAACCCATATGTTATAATTGTCTTGTTTTAGTTTCAGTTTATGGGTGGGCATATTCATATTCTTGCATAATTTGTGTATTCAATGTTGCTATGATTTGATCATCTATGAATATGTCTGCTGCATATTTTAATTTTTTTCTTGCATTTCCTTTATGCAATACTATTTGTTGGAAAAATGGTGTTTAGCATAAACAATTTTGATTTTGATGGATTTGTTACTGTTTTCATCAATGACAGGATAATAAAGATGCTCGTCATGTTAAAACATATGAGGTTGCACTGAAGGATAAAGATTTTCTTGAAGGTCCATGGTACCAGAACAATCTTGATAATGGGGCTGATTTATTGATACCAGTTCCCCCACCTCTTTGTGGTGTGCTTATTATTGGGGAAGAAAACATAGTGTACTGCAGTGCTAATGCTTTCAAGGCTATCCCGATCAGACCTGTATGTTAAAAATTATTTTTTGTACTTCCATTTAAATCATCTGTGATTTTTTGAAACAAGTGCATTTGTACAATACGAGTTATTGGACTTCCCTTCCATCTTAATTGTACCTTTTGTGCTTTTCAGTCAATTACAAAAGCCTATGGAAGAGTTGATCCTGATGGTTCTAGATATTTACTTGGTGACCATACAGGGTTGCTTAGCCTACTTGTAATAACCCATGAGAAAGAAAAGTATGTGATCTCTCATTCTCGGCATCAGTATATTGATTGAATAAACAATCTGTATTTTTATAAAAAAACAATAGACCACTATTTTAACTGTTGAATCTTATGGTTTGTCATTTACATTTATTTTATAGGGTTACTGGACTTAAAATTGAGCCCCTTGGGGAGACTTCCATTGCATCTACAGTATCATACCTTGATAATGCATTCGTCTACATTGGTTCAAGTTATGGAGATTCACAGGTGGGTTAATGAACTGGAAAATTACTTTATAAATTTTCGTTTTGTGAGAACATAACGTGAAAGTTAATTATTTCCAAATTTCCGTCTCCCCAAGCACTAGTTTTGAACTATTATGGAAGCTTTGACTTGTTTCATTATTTTAATGTGAAATGGAATCTGTAGCTTATGTTGGGTTGATTACTTATTAATTGTATTCAGATTTGAGAATTTATGACTCTTGAATGTACTTGTTTAAATATAGCTTAGAGAGCATAACTTTATTTATATAGTAAATAGCAAGGCTGTCAAACTTGAGTTGTAAACTTGAGACTTTTGAAATATTACTTAAAATCTATTGTGGAACCCCAAACATAATTTAACAGCATATATATAATATATAATGGGAGGGGATCGACTTACTTCAAGAGTAATTCTCCTCATCCTCACCATTCATTTTCTTGAGATCTAATGGTTAAGATCAGTTACTTATTACAACCATTAGATCTTAAGAAAATGAACGGTGAAGATGAAGAGTAACTCTAAAAGAGTTACTCTTGGAGCAAGTGGATCCTCTCCCATATATAATATAGGCTTAAATACTGTTTTAGTCCCTGAATTTGGGGTATGTTTTTTTTTTTTTAAATCCCTCAAATTTAAAAATGCTATTTTTAGTCCCTAAATTTTGAAAATTGCATTTTTTAGTCCCTGATATAATAAATTTACACTTTGTGACGGTTTTTAGCTGTCTTAAATTAATTTTTATTTTTTAGCCACTTGAATTTGCATTTAAAAACTGTCACAAAGTGCTAAAAAAACCTGCCATAAAGTGCTTAAAAATTGCCACAAAGTATCAATTTATTATGTCAGGGACTAAAACGAGCAATTTTCAAAATTCAGGGACTAAAAAAAGCATTTTTAAATTTCAGGGACTAAAAAAAGCACACCCCCAAATTCAGGGACTAAAACAGTAATTAAGCCTATAATATATAATAAATATTCTGACATTCCAACTCCATAACAAAGTAAATGAAATAGTACAGTAAGAACATAAGTACAAAAGGGACCTGCATCACCAAAACAATCAAGTGTTTTTCTTAGGATATTTTCTTTTCTTCTAATTTTTTTACTCTAATATAAGATAACAAGGAAGGGAAAGAACATATCTGTATCAGGAAGCTTTTGCAATATGTGAAGTGTTTTCTTCATTGCCTTTTCTATTCATGTTGCTTTAAAGTCTTTGGAAGTGTAGTATGGCATATCCATTGCTGAATACTTATGCTTACATATTCAGACATAACATATTGAC
>PYAF01005672.1:790940-803802 GCA_007407185.1 Glycine tomentella
AATTTATATAAAAACTCATTTCATTTTTTCTTCTTTTAAAAATATTTTGAGATAAAGTTACATCCAAATAGACCCCATATGTATTTTCTTACAATAAATATTACTTTGCATATATATTCTCACACATAATAAGCACGTGAGACTATTTATTTTTTTGTGGTTGATCTCTAATCTAATCTAATATCATACAAAAATTATACTTGAACATCCAATATATCAATCAACACCTAATAAGAGAGTTAAAAGTGGGAAAAATATACATAAAAAAAGAGATAGAGAAAGAATAAGTGTTTAATTAAAACATATGGATACTCATAAATCATCACTTAATATTATATATATATATATATATATATATATTATATGTATATGCACATTACGTTTAGGAAAAATGTTGGATTAACATCCATAATGGCATGATATTATTCAATATCTAGTGAAAGAGAAAAAAAATATAAATATGATACGATTTATGATGTAATACACAAGTAAAACAACTTTTTTGAACCTATGTAGTCTTTTCGCTTTGCAGTCCCTGTTCAACATGGTTCAACTCTTGGTCATGAACCTGATTAGTAGTAATATTACTTTCACTCTCAGACTCCTTTGCCGTGTCATAAGAAGCATGCAACCCAACAAGAGCATAGTAAACCAAGAGCAACACCGTCCACACCCCAAACCTAATATACGAGTCCACGTCGATAGAGCCAAGAAGGAAAATGTTGATATAAATAGACAAAGCAGGCAGCCACGGAACCAAAGGCACCCCCCAAACTTTGGGTTTTTTGGCCATTGGAACACCAAGCCAAAGCCCTCCGGTCCCTAAAACCCATAACGGCACACAAATCACGTACCCAATAATCCCATCACTGTTTGCCCAATAAGCCGAAACGCCACACGAAGACCCAAATATTAGCACAAGGCACAGAACAAACTTCACTTGATTCTCCTTTGTTGTTACCCCACTTGAGTAATATCGCCTAACTAGAAGCGCCACGGCCACAAGCATGAAAATAAAGAGAGTGGAAATGGACAAGAGGTTAGAGAGAACACGAAAGTTTGTGAAGAAAGCAACCACTGAGGTTGCTGTGAGCATTGCTATTGTAGCATTCACCGGCGTCCCGGTCTTGTCATCCACGTGGCCAAACCAAGGTGGCATCATGTGAGTACGTGAAATGTGTGTCAAGTAACGAGACTCACCAACTATAGTCACAAGCAAAACAGTGGTCATTCCCTTTAACGCACCCAATGCAACGATGTACTTTGCCCAATCCCACCCAACAGCGTTAAAAGCAACAGAAAACGGTGCATCCACGTCAATATCCTTGTAGGACTGCACAAGACATAGTGATAAAGACAATAAGCAATACACCAACGTTGTTATCGTCATGGACCCGACAAGTCCAATGGGAATGTCTCTAGCAGGGTTCTTGGTTTCCTCTGCCATTGTCGCCACCGCGTCGAAGCCGAGGTAGGCAAAGAAGAGAACCGCCGAGGCCTTGAAGACGCCGCGGGCTCCGAAGGGTGCGAAGGGAGTTAGGTTTTGTGGATTGGCGTTGATTAATCCGGCGACGATGATGAAGACGATGACGAGGCAGTGGAGGATGGTGGCGATGTTGTTGAAGATGGAGGAGGCTTTGGTGCTGCACATTGCGAGGGTGGCTATGGCGATGAGGACCACCACGGCTATGGGGTCCAGGTGGCCGTAGTCGGGGTTCATGTTGGGGACTATTATGCGGAACTCGTCTGGGTGGTGGTTGCATAGGGTGGCGAAGTAGGAGGTCCATGACCGCGATATGGCGGCGCCGCCTATTACGTACTCCAGGAGGATGTTTCCGGCGGCCATGAAGGCCACGAAGTCTCCCAGTTCCACTCTTAAGTATGCAAATGACCCACCTGAAAAACACACACCACAAAAACTATCGTATATATATCATTGCTTTCACATTCTTAAGTAAAACAGTGATTATACATTAGGCATTTATTATGATACATATCTATTAATTCTTACTTTTTTTAAAATAATTCTATTCGAATCCAATAGAATTAAGTAACAGAAAATTTCCTCCAATGATATTACTTATTATAGGTTTCTTTTTCTCTGGTATGTAGCGCCATTTTGCTTTTAATTTTCAAAAACAAAATCTTAAGTTAAAAGTTGGAAGATTTTATGTAGATAAAATTAAAACTTCATCTCAGTACTTTAAAAAGACCAAAACCCCCATCAAAGACCTTGATTAAGATATCTAAATATCAAATAATCTGTGTCAACGATTTTTACTATTTCTTAAAGTATTTTTGACATTGTGTTCTTATGAAAGTTTTCATCTCTATAATATATAAGAAAAGAAATAATCGATACACCAAAAGATTAATAGAAATAATCACTATGATCGAATCTACAAGTCTTTGTCAATCTCCCACTAACATGTAATTACTCAACTACGTAATTTGTGGACATTGATTAGGACAATGAAGTCCTAGTTGACCATTTCACAGTATCTCCGAAAAAACACCAAACTGAAAGTAAGCTTTGTCTTGTCTTAATAATAAAGTAGGGCAAAAACCTGCGACGGGAATTTCGACGGCGAATTCGGTGTAGCAGAAGACGGAGAGCAAGGCGGACATGCCGGAAACAACGTAGGACAAGACGACAGCTGGACCAGCAGCCTCACGAGCCTCGAGGCCGGTAATAACAAATATGCCGGAGCCGATGACGGCGCCGATGCCGAACCATATGAGATCCCACGAGTTGAGCGTCTTCTTCATCTCGTTGCTGCTCCTCCCCTTCATCTCCACCACCTCCGTCTCGTCCTTGGATCGGGTCGTAACCCGATCCTTAAACCTCCACGGCGTCTCCCTCAACGCTTTTCCATAGTTACCCCAACTCTTAAACGATTCCTCCGGGAAGAAATCGTTTTTCTGAAACGTGCATCCCCTTCTCCTTGCACCCCTGCTCCCACCTTCTTCCATTTCCATTCTGTTCCTCTCTCTGTATAAATCAAAATATATGCATGCGCGTTACGTAATTAATGGTTCAGTATATAATTATTAATTAATATAGTTTACGCAGGAAGTACCAAACAAAACCTGAATTAGCATTTTGTCTTGTCTTTCTTTTCTTCTTATGTCATGACATACATGCATGCATGATGTTCTTGTACGTGTTACTTATAACTAATAAGCTAGAATCCAAGCCTAAGAGAGCAATATTATAGCTAGATGCACGCATATATATACAACATGTCTGAATTTCTGAATCATGTTTGAGATATAGTATATATAATTATTAATCTCTGAAGATCATATCTGAGACGTGAAAATCACATGTGAAATTAATGTAGAAATAAACACGCTAATACACACACGCACAAGGTGTCTTCTTCTCAATGCTTACATATTCTCAAAAAGCAAATATATATAGAGAGGAAACTACTAAGCAAAATAGTACTTACAGACAATTATGGAGGGGAACATGCAAAATCTAATTAATGGAATGAATTAAGGAAGTGAAAGTGGAGAAAAAAGCGATCATCTGGTGCGTGAGAGAAAGAAAGCGTTTCAAGAGTAGAGGGGGTGCACCTGGTGGAGACCCTGAGGGGTTGCGCTTTAATTTATATATGCAATAAATAGCAGTATATAACAATTCATGATGAATGTGTGTGCCTAAATTAGTAATTAACAAGAAAAGCCTCGCACTACTTTAGGGTCATATATTATTGTATTTTTAACAGTACGGGGTATACAACTTGATTTACTATAAATTAATATGTCCAGGTTCCTTATTAATTTAATTTGACGTATATATTGTTCTTTTGTTTTGTTTTTATGGAAAATTTGGTCCATTTTGATGTGTACCCCTCTAGTTGAAAAATTTAGAATGTATTTCTTTAGAGTATATTTGAACGAAGTATTTTAAAATTTTAGGAAATTTAAAATTAAGGGAAATTAAAATACATCAATTAAAATTTTTTTATTTTCAAAATTTTGTATTTGGATAAAGAAATTGAATTTCTTCATTTTTAAAATTTTGAACCTCATTCACGGAAAAACACTTAAGGTGAATGTTGTCTTGAGAGCAGTGGAGGTCGAAGTATGTCTATGATTGAGACGAAGCAAAAAGTTGTGCATTTAGAACTTCTAAAAAAGAACAGAATTTCAATTTCTCACCTTTTAGAGGGAAATTCAAATTCCACAAATTTAATTGTTTAAAATTCTCTTTTAAAATTTCAAAAATTTAAATTTCTCATATAAAAATATTCAAACAGTGAATTTTAAATTGAAGAATTTTAAATCCCCTAATAAATTACTTTCCCCAATTAAAATTCTCCATCCAAACACATTCTTAATGAAATGCCGTTGGATGGGTAACTAGATTGAGCTACCTCTCCAGTCTATGTTTCTGCTGAATGCAATATATATAACAAAAACCAGAAGCGAAAAACTCATTAGTTTTATATTCAGGTGTAACAAAATTTAATTATGTTTTCTTGTTCTATTTTTATAGTGTATGTCACGTTGTCATTAATGTTGGATGGCATCAACGATCTATAACTGATCTAATAACTGAAAAAAAAACTTGTTGAAAAATATAGAATCAAAACGATCGAGTTAATTAAGAGAAATTGATAAAATGCTTGTACTTGATTGGATGAGAAAAGTTGTGATACAAACTCCATTATGGTATAGCTTACATAAAAGAAAGCCAGTAACACACCATAACTAAATCAATAATGTTAATTTCACCTAGGGTGTGAAATATGAGTGAAAAGAAAGGGAAGGTAGAAAAAAAACAGATAAAAGAAAGAGAGAAAATTAACGTGAGAGATACGGTTGAGAAAGAAGAGAGAGGGGATGAAAAATAAATGTAAGAGAAACAGAATGTGAAGAAAAAATAAAATTAAGATGCTAATCAAATATATATATATATATATATATATATATATATCAGCAAATGTTAATAAAATATCTATGAATACTCTAACCTGTTATAATTTAATCTTTTCTTTATTTGTAGGAATAAAAAATAAGAATTATGAGATTTATAATAACTCACTTTTTATTAGTTTATAACTTTTAATTTTTATTTATTAACTAAAAAATTTATTTGATTTATTGATAAATAAGATTTCTTTAGTAGTTTTTTTAGTAATTTTTATGTTTTTAAAATTTTACTTGAAGTATTAATTTTTAAATATTAGTCTTTAATTTTTTATATTTTTCTTTTTTATCTTTAATATGTTTATCAAATTTTTTTATTATACCTTTTAAATAAATTATTATTTTATTACTTTTTTTTCATTTTACATTTTATAAATATGTTACCGTTAATTTTACTAAACACTTATAATTTAATAAGTTAACTTTTTAATTAATTTTATCAAATATAATCAAAATCAATATAAGCATCAGAATCTCACTTTCCTTGAAAATCAAGTATAGCTAAAAATATTTTTCTATTACCTTCAAATAAACATAAAAATATACATTTTGATCTTCGTATTTACAAAAAAAATTTATAAAATTCCGTGAATACCTCCTATAAAACTAAACAAGTCATGTAATTTATATGTGTCTTCTCCTTTCTTTATCCCATTTGTCGAACTCAACTCTATTATTTATACTTGAAGACAATAATTAATTTTTTCTATATGTATAAAGATATTGATAAAATATATATTATTTTTTAAATGATTTATTTTCTATTCATCTAACTTTAATTATCAACAACAAAAGTTACTTAGCTACACCTTAGTGTAAACTAAGAGAATCTCTATGTCGGCTCAGGTGAAGGATATTATAGTTTAAACTAAATTTTTAAATTTATTATTATAAGGTCAAATGTGGAAGTATAAGAACTTTTTTTTCATCCTTTGACTACTGTCTCCTTGATGTCTCCACATGATTCTCTTTTCGTTTCCGACTCTGACTTTTTTCACTAAACTATCACCCACTTACTTCATTCCGTCAACATTTGTTTTTTTGTTAATTTTTTAGACAGCTTTGTTTTTTGTTAATTATTTCATAACAAGGGCTAAGCACATTATTACAAAAAAAAATATATATATTACCGGAAAATAAGGGGGCTAAGCACATCGCATGTGTATAAATTGTGCACATGGAGATGTCATTTATAGAATAAATAAATAGATAATATTTTTACCAACAAATCATTATTCGAGTGATCATGAATTTTATTTTTTATCTAAGTTTTCGAAATTAAGCAAATGAAAAAATGTGTTTCAAAATAGAGATTTTATTAAAATTTATTAGTTAGATTCTTTGATAAAAATTAATTATTATCAAAATTAATAAATATTTTATGCCAATATCATAATAAAAATATATAGACAATTTTATCTATTCCTAAAATGGTGGGAACATGTCATGGCAGCTAAAAGTGAATACAATAATGCGAAATAAAGTCCTTAATACAGCAGCAGTATTTTTTTTGTTTTTCCAAACATCGTACCTATTTCTCTCCCTGATTATTTTCCATGTCCCGTTCCTGCAATAATTTAAATTCGATTTTTTAATGCGTGCAACCTTACACACGAGTAATTAATTACTCAATTTTATCTAATTAATTCAAATTATATTATTATATTTAGTCAATGATTTTGGAATTGTATACCATGCAAATTAAGCATTTTTAGTGATAGATCTCAAATTGGAATCTTAGACCATTTTTTGGTAAACCTCATAGTACCATGTAGGATTGAAGATATCTCAAGATCCCTCCTATTTTGTTCTTTAATGGTAGATTTTATTTTGAGATCTTAGGGAGAGAGAAAGAGGAAAAAAATTTATTCTTTTTTGAACAATATGCAGATCTTAAAGGTTCTTCTATAAGAACCCATTCTCCATGTTGGAGATCTCTCTACCTCCTTTATTAGAAGATCTAGTGAAGACCAGATCTTGAGCTCAAGATCCTTACTTAAAATCTTGCACTAAAATTACTATAAGTCTCCTCTATAAATAAATATCCATTATTCTCCTCATGACTCTTCTTACTTTGGATCCATAATAACCACTTTTCAGTTTTCAGTTCGGAAGTGAGAGGAGCAAAACATAAGAAACGGTGGTGGAGATGAAGGCACGGAGCAGCCACGAGATGAAGATGCTGAACTGGTGGGACCTCATGTGGTTCGTAATCGGCGCTGTCATAGGTTCCGGCATATTCGTCCTCACCGGCCTCGAGGCAAGGACGGTGGTCGGACCCGCCGTCGTGCTCTCCTACGTCGTTTCCAGCGTCTCCGCCTTGTTCTCGGTGTTCTGCTACCTAGTTCGCCGTGGAAATTCCCGTCGCAGGTTCGGTCTCTTGCACTCTTGCTTTTTTACCTATTGACCTAATTGCGGTCGCGATTACATGAGAAAATACAGCTGATAGGATTTTAATTACGATTGCGTTGTTGTGAGTTAAAATACTTTGACATTACGGCCACAATTGTGAGTGCGAAATGCCATTTGAAATCATACCTATTTGCAGTGTTTTAAGAACCGGATCAACCGATTCGATAGGTTTGACTGGAAACAGTTTGGCACACTAGTTCGATTTGCTAAGAAGATGGGAAATGTATTTTCAGATGCTTCATATGTGATTTCTGGCTCAAAGGTAGAAGGATGATCAACTTGTACGTGTTGGAAGGGATTCTACTTCTATTAGAGAACATTCTGAATCTGAAATCTGGTAGTAAGTCTTCACAGATGTTTCTTCTAGTTCCCATAACCTTGCATGATGATCTCAACCTCGCACGAATCCCACAAATTCTAGTGGAATCTGGAATCAAACACTTTTTGTTTTTGGCAGAAGGAGTGCCCTCCCACCAAGAGTCTGACTGAACATCATCAAACACAGACCAATAATATGTGCAAATTAGAAAAACAAACATAGTTGTCATAATATATGTCCAAATATACAGATCACATATTCAGTTTGAAGCAAAGGTTGGAGCCCAAAATAGAGAAACCTCTATGTGTTGTGTGTGTGTGTGAAACACATCAAACGAGTTATGATTATGATTAAATATGTGCAAATTAGAAAAACAAACATAGTTGTCATAATATATGTCCAAATATACAGATCACATGTTCAGTTTGAAGCAAAGGTTGGAGCCCAAACTAGAGAAACCTCTATGTGTTGTGTGTGTGTGTGTGTGTGAAACACATCAAACGAGTTATGATTATGATTATATTCCAAGTTCACTTTTTTAGCTATTGTTTCCACAAAATAATGCTTCATTTTTCATTCTAAGTAGAAAAAAAATCATATATTTGCTGCATCATTTGGAAACAAGTTACATACCTGCTGGTTGTTTGATGAGTAAGAGTGATCAGAAGAATCCATATCACTCACTTGTTGTAGTTGTAAACTGCGGACCTCAAAGCAAATGTTTAAACTGCGAAATGTAACTTTCAGTCTGAACAACATATATCCACCGTTGTGGGAAAGAAATATTGTCCGTTAGATTTATGAGTTTTCTGTATCCACCGTCTGGGATTTTTTCTTCTTCTCCTTTTCTCAAAGTTTCCAAATTTATCCCTCCATCTCCCTCAACCCCGTGACAACACTGCCCCTGTATCTCCTCCTTTTCTCTCTCTTCCTCAACAACACTGTTATGGCTGCTACAACTACAATAAAATCAAAAAGCGAACAAAGTAAAAACCACACATCAAAATCAGCCCACACCAAAGAATCAGTAGATTCTTTTAAGCACCAAAGAAATATTATTAATATGGGACAATCGTACGTGTACAAGCATAGCCCCTATTGCATTTCCCAGCAAGTTTCCTAACAACAGCATATGGAATATGCCCCAAAAATACAGCACGGCGCCATTGAATACATCCCCACCCCGAAAACATAATATACCAATTAGTGGCTACTCTTTTTCTTAATTGAAAGAATCAACAGATGAAATCACTTAAGTGTGTAATAATACAGCACTTTTTATATTATTTTTTTTATCACTACGACAATAATGTCGAGTATCCACTAATTTTTATTTAACTAATTTTTACCCGAAAATTTTAACTAATCACTTTTAGTGAATTTTTCATCTCAACCATATTTTTTTATTCACAAAACTCAAATCCATTAATACTTATTTGTATTATCATTACATACTTAAGTGATGCTAATAAATAACTAATGTAATTATTAATTAAATGTTTGTAATAAAATTAATTTCAATCTCTCACGAATATGGTAATTCATTGATCTATTACTAGGTTATAACATTGTTATTGTAAATAGAATTTTTTAAAAATTAACTTTAAATTTGAAAAACATCCTTTAACAATGACAATAATAACAAGTATTGTTGATGATATTTTATAAACATTACATTCATTTTCAAGGAGATATTTTTTTAATATAATTTAATACTTCTAATAAAATGCTTATTAGTATTTCATTCAGTATCTTTAATTTTAGAAAAATAAAGTCAATATAAAATTAATGCTCACTATAACTCAAAATTGTTTCATATTAATATTTATTATTTTTTAATTTTCCATCTTTTAAAAAATTAATTGTTGGGATTCAGATAAAAAAGACAAAAGTGATTTCATATTCTAAAGTTTGTTCAAATTAGCTCTCAATAAGAGAACTAACCACTGTCTTTTTCATCAAAATGGTCTGTTTCCATAGATCATATTATTTTTTTAATGAAGTTTTAGCTCTATATTCATGTCAATGCCATTTTTTTTAAAATAAATTTTCTTATATTTTTTTAAATAAGTGATAAGGCTTATTAAATACTCTTTAACGATATATATTTTTAGATTCCAAAATGTTACTAATGAATTAATTATAAATAATATATTAAAAGTACTCACCTAATAATTTAAGTTAAAATTAATTTTCTATATATAAAGAAATCTTAAAGGCAGCTACGTCAATGAGGCAGGTGCCTGGTACCTTAACATTTTCCTTATTATCTCGTATAATATCCAATTTTGAAATTGTTTTTTCCTTCAAATCTGGTACTCTGCTGATTTACTTCTTTCATGTTCATGATTAGAAAGCACCCATTTATCTTTTGTCTAAACTATACATTTGGAGAGCAAAATAAAAACTATACACTTGCTTAGACTTTGATATCTAATAGTTTTTGTTAGGGTGATATCTAACATTGTTGAACTATAGTAAGTAAAGGTATAATTAACTGTACTTTGATATATAGTTTTTTTTTTTTTATATATATAAAAAAACTGTACTTTGATATCTAAACTATACATTTGGAGTACATTTTCGGAAGATCTGTTTTCTGTTTAATGGGTCCTTGAGCCAATTTCAGTTTGTTACTTGAAATCTGAGCCTAAATTGGGAGCATAAAAGTGCTACTTGAGCATCATCTCATGAAAAAAATCCATTTTTGAATAATCAATATCTTAAATATAAAAATTCTTAGTTAAGGTAATGATATCCAACACTTTTTAGCACTCAAGTTTTTTTAACAGATAAACGAATGAAAAGTTTTTCCATCCTTCCCCCCCAAGAAAAAAAATCAAATAAACGCTTTAGGCTAAAATGTGAACAAAAAAAATATTTAACTGAAAAATATCATAACTATGGTTTAAACCGTTACTAACAAGGCTATAATTAGGTTTTCTTTTTTTACAGAAGGCTACAATTAGTTAATTAAGCAGAGTTAACGAAATTTGATGGTTTTGTTTTAAACCAAGCTTTAGGAAAAATTTAGTGATGTAAAAAAATGAGAAATTATAAGAGGGTAAAATGTAATTAATCCTAAAAAATAATTTAACTTAACAAACAGTAGATTTTTATTTTATGTAATAACGGGGGCAAAGAGCCACAAAGTTATCTTAGATATTCAACCACACAAGCAACGATGTGTTTGATACACAATTCCAATGAAAACTCACGATGTGTGAAATAACATTAACGTGATTCTACCAAAAGATTTCTCCATTTTATTTTATTTCTATTTTCAGGTAATTAAAAAAACATTTTTAAGAAAGAAATGCTGGCCAACAGGTAGCATTTGAGCACAAGTAATTGCAAATGTTCATTATTTTCCTGGAAATGTTTTTCAACATTATTTGTTTACCTAAGTCAAATGAGAATTTGTATAAATCAAATTTCTAAAGCAGCCTGGGTCTTGTCCAAATTTTCAAATGACTGGTAAAAATCTATGATATCAGTCATTTTTATCAAGCAATGCTTGCACAAGATCATCAAATATTACAACATATGTAACTAACAGATCACCAAGAAAAGCACAAGCTTCACAAGTCATGAAAGAAATAGTAGCATTTACTAGTCTAGGACTTGTAAGTCAACATATAATCAGAATGAACCAATTGCTTTGGGTATGGCTAGCAAGGAAACAACAAAGTAGGCTCTGGCAATCACACAAAACAGGTTTTATGCCCTTTTCACGGCTTGTCCGCCTCATATACATTCATACATACGTGCATGATATTTGTCCAGCTCTTATATTGGAAAAATATCGATTTCAATTCAACAATTGCAGGCTGCAATATCATATATATTCATATACACAAACAATATCTTCCTGTGACAGCAACTGTGGTAAGGCGTCATGGCATGAACTGTACCTTTTATATGTGAGGACGTTATTTCTTATCTGTTGTAACGCCAACAACAACATTGCTCACCTGTAACATGTCAAATTTATTTTAAGGAAAACTTGCTATGCTCAGGGGAATCATATATGAAGAAAGAAAATACAAGTCCAAAATAAAAATGAAAAGCAATAACAATTACCAATTTCCCACTTGAATCAACAGACATTGGATTTTCTACCACTACTGTTTGACTTTGAGATTGGGGCATTGACTGCAGGTAGTGAAATAGAATAATATAATCAGAACAGAAAACCGCTAATACATCCTTACTATGAATAATCACAAAAAATAAAAATTAAAATAAAAGCATACTGTTGAAGTAGTAGGTAGTGTTCCAGCATTGGTTGTCCCATTGGGTCTATGGACAGGGATCGGAAGCCTTCCATTGTTTGTCTACAAGACAGGAAAGGGGAGCAAAAGCAAGTAAACAGTATAAAAATCAACTCAGAAAAATTAAACATACCAAATAGATACATTCATATTCACAAAAAATAGAAGTTGAGAATGACAATCTCATAATTTCTTTTATCAGCAAATGTTAGTTGTTAGTATTTGTTAGAATTTTAGTGGAGGGATACAAGCATACAACCTCTCCCCCCTCCCCCTCTTCTCCCTTCAACCTTAAACCCCCTTCCCAACCACCAAGTCAACCTTATAACTCCTGACAATCTCATAATTATATATTCAGTATATCATAACCTTTACAGATGCATCTAATGTTAAAGGACATCCTAGTAAGTTAGTCAAGAGGTAGGGCATATAAGTGGGTTTTGACAAATTATAGGCTCCAATCTTTTAGGCTGGATCCCAATCTCTATTAGCCAGCATGAGATTACTCAAGTGGTCATGCTTGTAAAGAATAAACAGGACACAGAAGGTAATAAGACTAATACCAGAATAGCTAATAAAAATATAAATTATCTATATATAAAAGCCTTTCCTATTAGAAAACACAGGTTATATAATTACCTACACACAACATACACTGACCCATAACAAATTTTTAGCCTAAATATTCAATGCTCAGATAACATAGTTCTATCAATAAAAACTTACACTGACATTAGTAATAAAGTGACAAAGAGCACATTTGACTGAGGGAGCTCCATAAGGATACATGAGTGTTGTCCGGCAGTTCCCACAATGGACATGAGCTACTTGATTAGATGCTTTATAATGCAGATACAAAGCCCAGCAACGGATAGTCAGGAAACAATTAATTGAATAATAAGCATAGGTTATTAAA
>PYAF01005672.1:806927-840880 GCA_007407185.1 Glycine tomentella
ATGAATTCAGAAAATATAATTTAAATGTCAAAATAATATGATTTGGTGGTGTAAAATTGTAGAGAATTTAATTTTAAATAATAAATTTATTAAATAAATAAAAAAAACACGTTGGCTTTAAGCAATAGTGAAACTTTGTTGATGTTGGGTTTATAATTTTAATTTTTAGAATACAATTTTAATTAGGATTTATAAATATTTCTGTAATATTAATATTCAGTATATTAAAAAAGAAAGATATATTCAGTTTGGTACAACATATCATATCAAAAGTTAAAAATTAAAATCAAACTATAATTATAATAGTTAATAATTTTTAAAATAAAATTTATAAATAAAAAGTTGAAATTAAGAAATAAAATCCTCAATATGAAGTCGCATATTTTTCAAGGCACGACTTTTTGTTTATAATTTTTCTTTTTAAAAAATTATTAATTAATTATAATTATAAATAAAATGAAGCTTCACTCCACTTTCTTGAAACTGCTGCATCTCATGCACTTCATAAAATTAAATTTCTTTAAAAAGTTTGAATTACCTTTAACATGAATATTATATATTAAAAAATAATTTTAGAGAAATTTTTTATTTCAATTTTTGTCATTATAATTCATTTATTCAAGTTATCTATTTGCTTTTACAATTTGAATTATAATTTGAAATGTGTATTCTTTTATAATATAATTTGTGTAGGTGATTAGACTTTTTCTTATCATAAAAAATAAATATTACTAATTTACTTTATAAAATATTTTGACATATTTTTATATTCAAAATTTTATTATAAAGAACAAAAATTTTGTAGGTTTTATTTTCTTATTTAAGAAGTTTCACTCATAATCTGTATCAGACTGTATGTTTGATTTGGAAAAAAAAAAAAAAGAAAGAAGATTAGGAAAAAAAACTGAAATAATATCAAATTTATTTTTATTTGACATTCTGAATTTTTTTTATTAATTTTAAATTTTTTATTAATTTAGTATAAAATGATATGTTAAGTTTGTGTCTATCTAACATGCTCTCATTTTTTTATTTTAAATAATTACCTTAAAGATGTAAATTGAAAATCATAAAATATATTTTACTTGTTCCTAACGCTTACGCAAAATGTCCCATGACAGCAATCCAAAGTCACCATTATTTTTAGCCTTATCACAACTCACAAAAATCTTGTTTATTATAGAATACTATTCAAAAATTTATTTTCCCAAACTGTTCAAAATTAGCAGACTGGTCTAAAAAAATCAAATAAATCTTTAAAATCGTTTGTTGAAAAAAAATGAACAACATTCAGTTCAATTTTTTTTAATGTTCAAAATAGAAATAAATTAAACAAAACCATAAATATAGTAAACTTGCATTAGTTTCTTAAAATAAACTTGAAATTGTTTTAACTTGTAATTTGTAATTTATATCAAGTTATGGTTTGTGATGAAACTTAGTATCTGAACAAGATTTTTATATTTACTATATATTTTATTTTTTATTTAATAAGTATTTTTCCTTAAATGAAAAATTAAATAATAGAGGAATTTATATGCCGGTTCAAAATTCTAATCTTATGAACTTTCATTTGTTTATTGATTAAAAATAACGAGTTGTCCATTAAAAAATATATAATTTATTTAATAAAAATTATAAATGATTATATTTGATTAATTAAATTTGACTTTTCTTTGCGTATAGGTTTTTCTAAAATGATCAAATGGAATAAATTAACTTCAAAATCAATCTAAGCCAAGCCGTAAACCGCGTTGAATTTGTTGATATACTGATGACGGAGATAATAAATTATTAATAATAAAATTTGTTCAAAATAAAGGGTGTGTTTTTTTATACGACGAGTAATCTATTGGAGATGTAGTATTTGTTTAAAATTATCTTTCGTTGTCAATAGGGTTGTGTTTAAAAATAATGTTCTGAAAATGTGTGTAAAAATTTGAAAAGTTATATTTACAGTATTTTTTTTTTTATCGTGCTTATGGTGGGTGGTTCGTATGTAAAGTATAAACAGCCATAATAAGAGAGAAATAATGGGTAAAATTATTATTTAAGGAACTGTTTTATTCACGGTATTTTTTTATTCATTTATGGAACTTATTACATATTTAATTAATATATTGATCTAGTAATAAAATAAATATAATTAATTTTATTTGTATTAAGCATTCTGCTTCTTGGTGTAAATTTAATAAGTTTTAGGGAAATATCTCTAAATTTAGCGTAGATAAAAAAACATTTAAATATAAAAATAATACTTACATTGTTGAGAGAATGAGAGAGAGAGAGAGAGAGATTGCAAATTTGCAAGTGCATCAAATTGAGATAAAGTTCAAATCACAAAATAAAACACACCGTGATTTCAAAAACAAAAACAAAAATAAAAAATACTACTACAACACACCATTAAAATTGTTTATCTTAGCCTCAAATAAATTGACTTGCTCTGTTGCTCATTTAGAGAAGCCGGTATAATAATTAATAACATTCACTCCACGCACATCTTCATTTATTCAATGTCAAAGTTAATATAAAGTTTGAACCTGTAACAATATGTCAATTTATTCATGTTACATGCTCATCGATTATTAAACTTTTAACATTATTGCTATAATTGTTGTTGTTATGAAACATAACTTTATTTTTTATTTTTAATAATATAGAATTAAAATTTTGGAGTTGCAGCTACTCACATATTTCTCACCAATTAGCAACAACTGAATTTAGTTGGTCCGACAACCTTAAGAATTCAGAGACAGAACCCACACTTGGCTTCTTAGACTTAACAAATGATATGGTTGATCAATTTTGCTTTATCTTATATTAACCCATCCTTCTCCTTAGGCCATCTGCATTATCTCCGACCATTTTCTCACTACGGTAATCAACTGGCAAATACTTGCACAATGGCCTCAGAAAATGGAGACAAACTAGAGCTTGCTTTCAGTGCTGTTCCTGATCCCAAGCCCATGAAGGATTGGGTCATTTTGTCCCTTAGGGTGGTCGCATTTTTTGCCACAGCATCTGCTACACTTGTTATGGCATTCAACAAACAAACCAAAGGCATGGTAGTTGCTACCATTGGCACCAACCCAGTAACAATTACTCTTACTGCAATGTTTCAGCACACTCCAGCTTTTATGTTAGTTCTACAAATCATATGGTTTAATTTTCCTTTGTTTTCGTTTACACTTTTTTTAACATTGCAATATTATAGTACTATATTAGCTAGACATGTTGACCTTCTTATGTGTTATTTATGGTGAGGCAGATTCTTCGTGATAGTCAATGCAATTGCTAGTTTCTATAACTTGCTGGTGATAGGAGTGGAGATATTAGGACCCCAATATGATTACGAAGGACTTCGTCTTGGACTGATTGCAATATTAGACGTGGTACTGAATGGATCCTACTTTTTTTTTAGTCACCTTCACTTTTACACATTTTTTTATATTCAAGTTAAGAATTTAATTAGAATTTACAATAATATATATAAAATATAAAAATCTTTACATAGTTCTCTAATCATATATAAAGTCATCCCAAGGGATTCCTTGAGTAGAGTAAGACAGGCCTTATATTTGAATTCTCATTTGTCTTGTTAGAATGAGATAAAGATAAGTTTTTGTAAATATTTTTTGAGTCCAGAGGTTTTCTGTGAAACACCATCTCCTTCTTGCTTCCGCTAAAATTTCTCAACCAAAAAAAATAATCACATATAAAGTCAATTTCGGACCTAATCTAGAGAGGTAATGGCCCGTGGCCCAAGACAGGAAACAGATTAATTTTCCTGAAAAAAAAAAAGTTCATCAGTTGAAATTGAATAATAGGCTTTTTTATATTATTTTCATAAATAGATTAAAATTTACCACTTTCATTCTTTTTAAAGTCAAATTAAAATGTGGCATGTTTATTTGGAAGTATCACCCACTTAATTATTTTTTATGAAATGAATTTATAAATCATTTTTAGTAAAATTATATGTTTATATTTTCTTATGAATACACGTATGTAAGGGGGTTTTATTTATTGTTTTACTTCAGATCCATAAAATGTCAAAATCAACTCTTATAATAGATTGTCATATAAATAAAATTGTTGATTTTCATAATAATTATTTTAAAAATCATATTTAAAGTGATTTCTAATTATTTGATAATTTACAAATTGTTATACTAACATTTTATCAAAATTAAATTATTAAATTAACAAATATATATGAAAACTATTTGACTATATATCCTTTTGGGTGAAGATGACGATGGCTCTAGCAGCAACTGGAGATGGTGCAGCAACATTCATGGCAGAATTAGGAAGGAATGGTAATTCACATGCAAGGTGGGATAAGATATGTGACAAATTCGAAGCATACTGCAACCGAGGTGGTGTTGCCCTCGTTGCCTCTTTCGTTGGTCTCATTCTCCTTCTCGTTGTTACAGTGATGTCCATCACCAAGCTGCTCAAGCTAAATCACATTTAGCACCTTCATGCTTACAATTAATGCATGATACATATTGATATCCTGCTTTCTATATTCACCTGTTTAAGTGCAATCCAGTGTGTGATATATGTGTATTTAGTTGTGTCATAGGACCACAAATAAATACGTTGATTACATGGACTTTTATAAAAATTTCTTAGTTTTTGTGTAAAATATGTTGGTGGCATGAATCTCCTCTTTGTCTTTTTTGCCAACTGTCTTGCTCCCCACTCTCAACTGCATTGGCTGTTCTGAAATTAAGTTAATGTGTTTTGTTTGTCCATTATAATTCCCAACAGTAATATATAAATTAGCCAAAGTATCTCTACAAGTGTGGGATTATATCTTAATAAATTAGCCAAATACTAAAAAGAAAGGAAATTAACTGACATGGAAATTATGAGATGCATGTCTCGATTGAGAGAAACAAAATTAATAAATGTGATTCTTAGTGATCTAGGACTTATAATAACCAAAATTATGATAATAACTAGTAAAAGAATAACAAAATAATACTAATATTACTATTATTAATAATAACAATAACAATTCTAATACTTAGTCTATCATAAAAAAACAATTCTAATACTTAGTAATAACAAAGATTATTATAGTTATTTTAAGATAGAGTAAGAAGATTACAGTGTAATAAGATGGGATTCTCCATAAATTTCAAAGGAGAATATGATTAGAATAATTTAATTATGAGAAAGCATTTCCATAAAAGTTAATAAAGAGATGAGAATAAAATTATAAATCTCAAATTATAAAAGGAGAGAGTGAAAGTAAGATTTGAAGCAATGAGATGTGGTAAATTACCTATATCTTGCTGTAATTAATTTTTTTATTGTTTATTTTTTTAATTATTGCCCTCAATTCTCGATCGATTAGTAACAAATTAATGTATTTAATGGATATAACATAGTTCACAACGTGTTAAGTTTTAAGTTTGTAAAGAAAGATCTAAATTCAATTTTTATATAATACATCATTTATGATAGACGATGAATTTTAAATATAACTAAATCTAGAACCGAAGATTAATTTTATAATCAACTTAAAGGGTCGAAGTTTGTGAAGATATCTAGCTTGGAATCCTACAAGGAAGACGAAGATTATATTTTAATTTTATTTGTTTATTGACAAATATTAATTATTAATACTGATAATTTTTATTGGCAAAAGATTCGAACTTGCAACTTATATCCCTTCATTTTTCCCTTCATTACTATATCAACCTTATATCTCACTTAAAGACCTAATCACAGTGGTAAAAAAAAACTAATTAATATAACTTGATGAATTTGTTCATACTCATACTCATGTGCATGACAATTAATCTTTCTGTTAAAAGTTTTATTTTAAAAACAATCTTTATGTTAAAATTAAGACAGTTGAATGATTACATCTACTAAATAAGAATTATTGATAATTATTGTAATAAGTATTTTTTATTGATGTGCTAGTTTATTAGCTTTTGTCAGTGAAAAAGATTTAAATTTAAGATGTTTTTTTTTTCTTCTTCATTCTTCAGCTATTAAATCAATCTTATAACTTAATAATTATTGTAATATTAGAAATTGAGATTAAGAAAAAACAAAATTTCTTTGTAATTTTTTTTAATGGATATCAACTCTAACAAAAGTGCCTATAATTATATCATTATTGCTGGACTTAGGGTCCAAAGTAGCTACACCCTTTGATGAGGCGCCAATCTTGTAGTTGAGGGCAGGGAGATCTTGAGAGCGTTTATACACATCTCACATGTGGATGAGTCGTTGTCGACTCTAGGTTATGATTAAGGCAGTAACATTTTTGATGAATCACTACAATTTATCCATTATCGGTGTAGTGTACTATCACATACCCAACACCTACTACAAAACACACTAGGGTTTCTAATATTCACGTGCTCGGTTAAATCAGTTAAACTAAATTTTTTGGTAAAAACTTTGTCGCTTCAATTTAATTATAAATAAATAAAAATTGAACATTTAATATTAATAATATATACTAGCATTATATTACGACAAACAATTACCCTTAGTCACAGTGTCACGCACCCTGCTACCTGTCTTATTTTTCTTCTTTCCACCATATCACTTCTATTGATACCTCAATTATATTTTTCTTTTTTCAATTTTCACACGCATTAATTATTTATATATTTATATAATATTTTTACTTTTTTATTTACTTTCTTTTAAATCTTTCCATCATATTACATCACATAATTTATTATAATTTTCGGTGTATATAGAAATAAGTTATTAAAATAAAACATATAAAAATACAGATTAAATTAGGAAAATCTTAGAATCCTTACAAATGTGTATATATATGTGTGTGATTAATTTTAAATTAAATCCCAATTTAAATAAAATCATTAATGATCATTTATTAAATTTTTTATTTATATTTTTCTTTCTCCTTTTTCTTATACTAAAGCACAAAAATATTCTCATTATTTACTTTTTCACAAATTACATTGGTGTGGGACTTTCATAGGGTCACGTGGCAATGCATCTGTGAGTTGATACTTTGCCACTTCATTTTTTATGTAATTTTTTTGAGATAAATTACATTTTCCTTTAATTAATGACTATATTTTCAGTTATGTCAATTTTTTCATTAATTTTTTTTATAATTTGTCAAAAATACCCATAAATTGATAATTGGACAAACCTACCCTTCTTTGGGTTTATAAAAGTTCTGGGGGGTCAAGAAAAGAAGAAAAACAAGTACTGCTCTCAAATTTAAAAAAATTCATCAGAGGTTATTTTCTTCTCACTTTAGCTTAAAAAAAATTAAACTCTTAAAACATTTCACGTCGCACATATTTGATTGTGTTAAGCAAAATCTGTCACAATATTGCTGTGATTACGATCATCTTTTTGTGATTTTTTTTTTTCATTTTATGACTACATTTAAAATTTATTAAAGTTGATTTTCTGCCATGAAGTAAATCTTCGTATCCAAAAAAGATTTATAAGTGAAGATAACATTACTGTTAAAAGAGATCTGCAAGGTCAAGGTATGATACCTTCGTACTAATTTAAGAATTGAATTCATCTTTCTTTTTTCTTAAAAATATTTATCTTACGCCATTTTATTGTTGATCTTGAATTGCTTCAAAGTAAAAAGGTGAAAAACTTCTTGAAACTTGATATTATGTTGTTGATTCTTTATTTCTTTTGGATATAACTGTCAAATGATAGACATGCTTGTGAGGTTTGGGAGGACATTCCCAAATCTCTTATAGGGTAATAAACATGTATAATTATTTATGTAAAATTTCTCTTTACCTCTTTTCAGTTATATTGCATGTACTTTAAATTTATTTTTGTGTGAAAAATTGAAATTTTTATTATATAATTGATTGTTCGTTCATAAATATATTATTAAAGGATGAATATAATGGGATAAAGATAAAACGTCAATTTATAAGTCAAGAAAAGACATTAAAAATGTCATATTTTATTCTTATTGTTGTCGTATGTCTAGACATAAGATTTTCAAATTAAAAAATAGGCACATGAAATTTCATCAATTAATTTTATTTATTTATTTATTTACAATACCATTGTTTATATATTTATTTGTGCAATGAAAAGGGAAATTTGGCATCAAATATCAATGAATTTTAAACTAGATCGAACTTATGAGAATGATAGATATGAAAAAGCATAGTCTTTCCAATTGATTGTAGATTGAAGCAAGAGCAATTGAGGTAATTCAAATGTAGAATTCAACACTTTCGATGCCAATTAATGTGAATTCAAAATTGACCTTATTTATTAATAGTTTTTAGATTCTACGACACACCACTACTTCATGTGGTCTGTGGTGCACCATTGTTAATAGTCTTTAGATTAATACCTTTGGTGCTCGTTGGTCTCCATTTGGTTCCTTCTTTGACCATTTCCTATGGGGGATATAGTTGGTTTCCTCGACGAGGTTCTAGGAGTTAAGGTTGATGTTGATGGTGCTGCGAAGCATGAGATTAATGGAGGGTCCGCCAAAGGTGACAAAGAGGGAAGGAGAGGGAGAAGAAGCAGAAAATAGAAGAAAAAAAAAGTGGCAATTCTGTCCCGAAATTGCCTTTGAAGGTGACGCACAACGAAGAGTAGTGGTACCAAGAAGAAGGATTAAGGATCAGATGTGGAAAATCCATGATAAAAAGTTGCACTATAAATTAATCTAAAAGCTATTAACAATGATGGTGCATCATAGACCATATAAAACAAAAATGTATTATATTATCTGTTAAAAAAAAGTCCAATACAATATTTTGAGAGGAAAGGGAAATACAAGCATGAGGAAGGGACATTAACCCATTTAATAGAGGGTGAGAGAAAATGTATATATATTTTTTTTTTGGAAAAATAAAAGGAAGTTTTGAAAAAGTTAAAAGAAAAGAATTTTGGAAAAGCGAGAATGCTAAATAAAAAATGAAAAAGGTAAAAACAATTATACTTTGTAATTAAAAAAGTAAATAAAATTGGAGTTATAAGATTGACTTTAATTAAGAGAGAAGGAACATAAAAAAAGATTGTGAGTTCTATTCCTTCTTATTAACAAAAAAAATCAACATATTAGATAATGACATCGACTTTAAAAAAAGGATAAGTAACATTGTCAAAGAAAATTGTACGTTAAAAGACTTTCTATTTTCTTTATCTTTTTATGTCATAGATTAAAAATATATTAATCTGTAAGGGACATATTAAATTCATTTTAGATAATCGTTTTTTTTTATTGAATTTAGATAATCGTTTTGAATATATTTTTACGTGTTGATTGTACTTTCTTAAAAAAAAAAAAATACTTTTCATATATTTTATTTTTAACATATTTGGATGTGATGGTTATACAAACATGGTTATATCTGCCGAAGCAAATGACAAATGTTGCAAACGCCAGTTTGTTGTGGAATGTGGAGGAGTAGGAAAGCCAACGTGTAAACCAAACGAGACTTAAGAAAGCAAGCCAAGAAAATGTGCCATTCATTTTGTGGTTCGTTGGGTTGTTTCATCACTTTCAGTTAATATTGCGCGCACTACACACCTTCACCTTTTAAATTGACATTCACTTAGATTATTTGATACAATTTAGACTACGATGAATTTTATCATAAATAAATCTACTAACAACCTTTTAAATATTTGAGGAATTTTATCAACAATAAATCCACTAACAAATTTTTAAATATTTTTTATTAGATGATATGCTGAGTTGACCCATTCTTAGAAATTAGATATAAATTATTCATAGAAATTATTAAATACATCTTTTAACAATAAATATATTATAAGATCTTTTAATGTCATTGGATCTGTTTCTTAATTCAATTTGAAAATTTATTCCTTTTTTCTGTTCCAATTCGAAGAGTTATTAATACCAATTCTATCACATTTATTATTATGCTATTAATAATTTTTATATACTCTCATAATAATAAGTCAGGTAAAAAAATAATAAAAATGAAGTTATGAAAACGTGTAATGATATTTTTGTGAGTTATTATGATTAATTTTAATTTATATATTATTATTGATGATGGTCGATACTAAAGGTAACATAAAAAAAAATGTTATTAAGACTTAAATAAGTGATAAGACAACGCAATAAACTCATTGCTGGTATGAAATCGTTTATCTTCATTTTACAAAACATTATCTTAGAAGTAGATAATAGTTAAGTTATTAAAATTTATAAAACGACAACAAATTTTATTGGAGCAAAAGTGTTCAAGTACAATTGCACGTCTTTCAGTGTAGAATCTTAGCCGCTTCCCGCTGCCACAGCAGTTCACTTTCTTTTCTGTCCCCTTATTTTTTCAAAGATATTAAAAGATTTGTTTTTCTTTTTCAGAATAACTTTTATAATTAGTTTTAATATTAATATTATTGTCGCTTATTCGGTACAAAAAATTTATTATCATTATTAATGGAATTAAAATCTTTTTGTAGTGTAGCGTAACTGTACAAGTAGTGTTGTTGGGGTTTCACCTGGGACTTCGTATCCATTCCATTATTTTCAATCACTATTTATTTAATTTTGTTTCCCATTACACCTGTCAAAATATATTTACATGGTTTTTATGTCCCACTCTATTCTTTTGTTTCTATTTTTATCGTTATTAAAAGGTCCTCTGCTGCTATTTGATTTTGGGCATTAGAATTTAGAATCCAAGATTTGTAGATTTTTGATTCTTTTGCAATTTCACAACAAATTTTGGGGTTTGCTACATTCATGCATTGGTACATACTTAGATACAATAAATAAAATAAAATATATATACATGCAATTCAATTTGCATTTGGGTTTTCGTTTGATTTGTGAAGGAATTTTCGTGGTTAATTCTTTTGTACGCAACTGCTGTGTTTTTCCTTCAGAACGTGGAAACAACTTTTCGGGAAGAATTTTGCTGCATTGAGTACGTTTGTGTTCTGCATTTGTTTTGTTGTAGTTTTTTTTAGCAGTTTTAAGGTTTGTTTGGGGTCAGTTAGTTGGGTAATAGATAGATAAGTGGGAAACTGTTTTGTGGAATGTCTCTTTGGCTAATTGGGACTCTGATAAGGTTAGTTACAATGGTCTCTGTTCTTGTTGCAGGCTCAATAACTTATTCAATTGGGTTTATCTTTCATTTTGCATTGAATGAAACAGTTGAAATTGGCTGCAGAATCTCACGCCGAAGAGGTTGGTTCTTTCTTTTTTCTCATTTTGTGATTTAAATTTTAAACCTTGACAATGTGGTACGTGTTCTAGAGCGCTTTTCATCCATGTGCTGCTACTCTGTTCAAATTTTCCATCCTCTGTTATTATGGATCATCACAAATTTCAGATCTTTTCTTTGTTTATGGAATTTGAAAACTGTTGTTATTTTTGTGTATCTCTTCCTTCCTTCATTGCTTTCTTTCTTTTTAGTCTTTTCTCATTATGTTTAAGACATTGTGATTGTGTTTTCGCTTGTGTAATATTTGATATTACTAGTTTAGTTCCTGTGCTAATTTCTGCTCCTCAGAAGGATGATGTTAATTTACTCAGGAATTGTAAACCCTTAATTTTTTTTACTGTAGGCTGGTCTTTACATGTTATGTGACTTTTCGTTTTTTGGGGTTTGGAAAGATTGGAAATTTCTCACCCTGGTGGTGGTGGCTGGTTTGTTTAGCTTTCCGGAATGTTTTATTATGTCTGGCATTGGATCGCCTAATCTTTTGATGGTTCCTGTTTTGTATTGAATTGCATTTACATTATTTGGTTTCAAGAGCATTGCATGCATTTGAACTTTGAAAATACTAATCTAATGCTCTCTGAGTCTATCTTATTAAAGCTTAAAATATGAGGATGTTTTTTTGAGCTATAAAAATGTGATTCACTTAAATTTAGTTAATCTTTTTGTAACCGTTTGAAGTGTATTTATTCAACTATGATGTAAGCAACCTGAATGATGCCAAAGTACGAAAACCGTTTTGGTTTTACATTTGATACCGATTTCTTTTTTTTTTTTTAATACAAGATTGCATCCTGTTGTCTTTGAATTCTGAGAGCTATCTCCAACCTTGCATCAATGATGAGTCAATACTGCTAGTTGAGGCTTCAATCAAACTTAAATCTGTCTCATGGCATACACTGCTTATACCTTACCAGCATAAGCAAATGAAGGGCATCAATGTTGTATAACTTGTTTTAGAAGATTAGATGGCAGTAACTGCATGATTGAGTCGCTGTTCTGCCTTTACCTGAAACTCCATAAATTTTACATGATTTCTAGCTGGTGTAGCAACATAAATGCTTGAAATTAATCTGTTACAGTGTTTGAATAAATCCTTTGGAAAGGACATTTTGTGTTAGACGTTGCTAGACTTTGATGTTTCTCCCAATCATTTTTTATCAGAGTCAACAAATTTAGCATTCATACATGTGATATTTTGCAGGATAATCCTCTTAGGCATAAACCAGAAATGGAAAACACACTTGAGTCTTCTGGCAGTCCACGACATAGAAAGGTATTTAGCATGATCTACTGTGCTGTGAATTTGTCTTCCAATAGAGTTTGGATATTTTTTATGGTGAATAAATATCAGTTTGGATATTCAATAGAAAAAAATGATTTAAAAATTACTATGCATATATGTTGTTGTCATGGTGACTTGTTGATGTCTTGGTGACTTGTTAATCATGGGTTCGAATCCGGAAACAGCCTCTTTGCATATGCAAGGATAAGGCTGCGTACAATATCCCTCTCCCTTATCTGCGTATAGCGTGGAGCCTCCGGGCAATGGGATACGTAGTTTTTATTTTTTTATATGTTGTTGTCATGTTGCAGATATCAGCCAGATGGGATCCGGTTGAAGCATGCCGGCCTATAGTTGATGAAGCACCTCTGTTTTATCCAACTATTGAGGTACTTATAATTATCACTATCATAGTATTATAGTTTTTGGTGGTGGTTATATTGTATTTTGAATTAAATTTTTGTTTATACTCTTATCAGGAGTTTGAAGACACACTTGGTTACATAGCTAAGATTCGCCCCCAAGCTGAACCTTATGGCATATGTAGGATTGTCCCTCCAGCTTGCTGGGTACCACCTTGCCCTCTTCAGGAGAAAGATTTATGGGAAAATGCAAAATTTCCCACTCGTATTCAGCAAATTGACTTGCTTCAGAACAGGGAACCCATGAGAAAGAAAATTAGGGGAAGGAAACGAAAACGTAGAAAGCAGTCAAAGATGGGCATGGATACGAGAACTGCCAAATCAGGTTCTGAAGCTAATGTTGCTTCTGAGCCTGAGGAGAAGTTTGGATTCCAATCAGGGTCGGACTTCACACTTAAAGACTTTCAGCAATATGCCAATGTTTTTAAAGATTGCTACTTTGGATTGAATGATGCCAATGAATATGGAAAAGTTAGTGATAGTAGTCACCAGCAGAGATGGAAACCCTCTGTGGAGGAAATTGAAGGTGAATACTGGCGAATAATAGAGCAACCAACTGATGAGGTTGAGGTACTAATTGCGGTTCATTGATAATATCATTAGTCTTACTGTCACATAATTAAGCAAAAAAATTATATATTATTCTGTTATTTTTGAAGGTGTATTATGGAGCTGACTTGGAAACTGGATCACTTGGAAGTGGTTTTCCTAAGACATCATCCTTAACTAAGAATGAGTCAGATAGATATGCCCTGTCTGGCTGGAATCTGAATAACTTCCCGCGACTGCCAGGTTCTGCCTTATGTTTTGAAGGAAGTGATATCTCAGGAGTTGTAGTTCCATGGCTGTATGTTGGAATGTGCTTTTCCTCATTTTGCTGGGTAAGTAGTGAGAATTACATTTTCTTTCAGTCTAAATCTATGCAAGAAACAAAGTTTAAGGCATAACTGATGATATTACTGATTTTCTTTTTAATCACTTTCTGTATCTGTCTGTGGAGTTATAGAGTTTAAGTTATTTTTCATGAAAGCTGAGTTGAAATTTTTAAAATCTGTCTGTTTTATAAAAAAAATATAATTTCATTAAAGGTTCAGCGGAGAAAATAAAGGACTAGAACTAGTGTAAGACATAGACTAGAATCCAGATAGGGATCCCTACAAACTGCATAATTATTGAATCATGTATAGTATAATAGAATTCTCGGTATGCTTACACTCAACATTTTTGGTTCCACTGCTTTATGTTGATTTGTTTGAAATATTGAGCTATAAAACAAGTAATATTGTCTTCAATTTTGCATTGCTTTTGTTTCAGATCTTCATACTTTCCAATAAAAACTAACACCTTTTTCTTGTTTCTTTCTCCTTGGAACAGCATGTTGAGGACCATCACCTCTATTCACTTAATTATCTGCACTGGGGTGACCCAAAAGTATGGTATGGAGTACCTGGAAGCCATGCTCCAGGTCTGGAAGATGCAATGAGAAAGCACTTGCCTGATTTATTTGAAGAACAACCAAATCTACTCAATGAATTGGTATACTACTCAGAATTGTACTTTCCTCCTAAATTTCAGTTTTTTGGTTGCCTTCATTCTGTTTCAATATAGAAATTTCATAAACAAACAGAGATTGTAGTTGATGCTAAATGTGTATTTTGTTGGAAGTTTGCTAGGAAATTTTAATGCCACCTGTGAAAGTTAAGAAACTAAAACTATGATGACATTTTGAAATCTTTAGACTTCAGAGTGTCACTTCATGTGTGTTTAGTTAAAGGCGTGATGCATTTGATTAGTTTAGTGTATGATACTTTTATTTATAAAATTATATATATATATATATATATATATATATATATATATAGCGGAAGCTAGAGTTATTAGGTAATCAATTTATGAGTAAGGTAGAGACCCCCCCCCCCCCCCCCCCTCTGGTTTATTCTCCCTGTGCTGGAAATGAAAAACTATTCTTGACCCTCCACTTGAGAAAAGTTTTTAGGATATCCATGACATAGTATTTGAGCCACTATGAACAAGTGGTCAAGATTATGATCCTAACTATTTTCACTAGGTATGATGGACTTATGCACTATCCACACTTCAAGCCTTAGCTTCCCTTGTGTGAGCCATCTTGTAGATATAAAATTGTTATTATGTTTCCACTTAATAACTTAAGCTTCTAGAAGAGTTAATCCTTGGCCTTCCCAAGAATCAAAGTTCACTAGTTCAGTATAGAATCTACCTGGTAAGCTCCTATTGAGTTTGGGATAAAGTGTTGATTAGGAGTAAGTATCATCTAAACAACTTAATGGTTCCTGTAGACAAATGTCCTGCGGTGATGTATACTGTACGACACATAAGTTCCTGTAGACAAATGTCCTGTGGTAAGTGTATTGGTCATATCATTTAGAATTAGAGTCAACACGGGTTCAAATCACGGGTTTGATATGTTTCCAATCATCTTAATGTTTGAGGGTGAACCTTCTCTTCGAGGGACAAAATGATATGTCCAAAAGGTTGTGAGGGTCAGGTTTGACCTTGTGGCTTTTGCCTAATAATGGCTTAAAGCCTTAAATAGGGAATGGTTTGCGTTTAATGTAGGATGCTATATGTCAAAAGTTTCACCTTTGCTAATAGATCAAGCTTTTGGCATGATGGTAAACGCTCTTGGTCATATCACCTGCATTTGTCAAGTTACCCTTAGTTCTTTACAAGTCCATTAAAGATTTTAAAATTATGGTATAGTTATCTGTTTTATGACCTTTCTCTCGTTATGTAGTATGCTGAACTTTGACAATTCTGTTTCTACCAAAGCGACCCTATCTTATCTCTCCAGAACTCTCTAGCACATCTGTTCATCTCTCATACAAGTCTTGGATATTTTAGTTCTCTTTGTGTAGTAGATAGAGTTTGGGAACTGTATTATGATTCTAGTGGTTATGATTTCATCTTTGAGCAGGTGACTCAGTTATCTCCATCAATTCTTAAATCTGAGGGGGTTCCTGTACATCACACTGTTCAGCATTCAGGGGAATTTGTTGTTACCTTTCCAAGGGCATACCACTGTGGCTTCAATTGTGGCTTCAACTGTGCAGAGGCTGTGAATGTGGCTCCTGTTGATTGGCTTGTGCATGGCCAGAATGCTGCCGAGCTTTACAGTTTGCAGTGCCGTAAGACTTCATTGTCTCATGACAAGTTATTATTTGGATGTGCTCAGGAAGCCGTGCATGCCCTTGAAGAGCTAACTCTTCATGGAAAAGAAAATCTAAAATATATAAAATGGAGAAGTGCTTGTGGGAAAGATGGAGTTCTTACCAAGGCAGTTAAGGTAATGATTCTTGCATACTCTTTATCTTTGATCATAACCCACTCCACATATTTATAAAGCTTTATAACACTTTGGTTGGCATTTATTATTTAATTTTAGTTCCCATGGAGATACCTGTTCTTCATTTCATTATTTTTTTTTTCCACATTTTGTTACCCTTATTTTTGACAGACAAGGATAACTATGGAAAAGGAAAGGCTTGACTGTCTTCCAACTCATTTAAAGATGCTGAAGATGGACAGTAAATTTGATTTGTTTGAGGAAAGAGAATGCTTCTCTTGCTTCTATGACTTGCACCTATCTGCTGTAGGTTGCAAGTGCTCTCCTGACTGTTATTCTTGTCTCAAACACTCAAATTTGTTTTGCTCATGTGAAATGGACAACAGATTTATTCTGTTTCGTTATACTATGAATGAACTAAGTACATTGGTTGAAGCATTAGAGGGAGAATCGCATGCTATTGAAGTGTGGTCAAATAGAAACTCTGGAATGGTTTCTGCTAATGCTGAGGATGCTTGCATTTACAAACAAGATGTGGAGAGCACCATTTGCCAAACCCAGAGTTACAAAGAAGGGAAAAACTCAACTTGTACAGGAACTAATGATAAGTCAAATTCAACTATACCTAGTAGTTCTTACAGCCACATTTCAGCAGAATTAGTCCACTCATTTCACCATGAAACTTTTAGTGCACCATATGGCACTAAAGACTGTCATAAAGACAATTTGAATGAAAAAGATTTGGTCATGGACGATAAAGTTACGGTGGAGAAAGGAGGTTCTGTGGATTTGAATATTGATGTTATGTCTGGTGAACCTGAAAATTATTTTCTGCATGCTGCTGATTACCATCATAATAAGGGTGTTCCATATGTGGAAAAAGTCAGCTTTGCAGAGGCCAGAAATGAACCAGACAACATGGAACCTGGGGCTGATTGTATTGCTGGCAAAGAATTTTCATCTTGTTCAAGGGATGTTCAAAATTCTTGTACACTTGATGGTTATAAATTGTTTGGGGTGGATCTGCAGATGCATTCTGATTCAGGAGAGCAACTCAACAGTGTATCTAAAATGGGTGACGTTGAAACCTCCAATACAAGTATATTGTTGACAAACCAAAGCTTCTTAATGCAGAAGTTTGGTATTTCTGTTGAGCCTGTAAATTTGGGCTCTGTTATTTGTGGAAAGCTGTGGTGCAGTAAGCATGCAATATATCCAAAAGGTAAGCTGCAGTGTAGGATCTTTTCTGGGCTTGTAATATGCCTTTAATTTTTTTTGTGGGAGTTTAACATTTCATTTGTTTTGGTAAATTTATGAAGGATTCAAGAGTCGTGTTAAGTTCTTTAGCATTCTTGATCCACCAAGAATTTGTAACTATGTTTCTGAAGTCTATGATGCTGGATTTCTTGGGCCTATTTTCAAGGTATTATTCCTGATGTTTCTGTTTCATGTTAAAATCATATCGACTACTTTCTGCTTGTAGATATATGAACCTATTTAATAATATAAATAGGAGTTAAGGTGTACAGGGAAATTCACTTACTCATTTACAAAAATCAAGGGTATCTCTCCGCAATCCTTTTTTTCTCTCTTGAGGGGCAGTAGGCTTGTAATTTTTTGATCAAGTCTGCTGTTGGCTAAACTGCTAAAATATGGTGCATTTGTCTTAAAGACAATGCTAAACATTTTCAGAGAAGACTTTTTTTCTTGGATATTTTTTTGGAGAAACTCAGCTGCTGCTAATTTTCCATTGAATAGAAAAGTTTATGCTGAGTTTCTGTATGAAAATTCATGGAATCTGACAATCTTCTAACATAATATAATGGAACTAAGTGATAATTGATTTCTTGTTATTCTATTTTAAATGGTATTTGCATGGACATTTTTCAGTTGGAAGTATATTTCTTTCTCATTCAGTAAAATATATTTCAGGTTACCATGGAAGAACATCCAAATGAGGCTTTCACAAACACCTCAGCAGATAGGTGCTGGGAATCAGTTCTTGACAGACTAAATCATGAAATCAAGAGGCAAAGGAGTCAAGGTGAAATAGAACTTCCTCCCTTGGAACTTCTGCAAAGCATTAACGGTCACGAAATGTTTGGATTCCTTTCACCATCCGTTATTCAGGTAATGCAAACTCATGAATGTTTAAGCTATTCACACCCTTGTTTTGCTAAAATTAATATCACTGGTGTATTCTTTTCTAATATAGATTTATAGTCATAAAGTTTGGAATTCGGATCTTATCTTTAGCCAGTTTTCTTGAACTAGTTTAATGTAGCTTATCATGTTTTGACTTATGATGTTTTAATCAATTCTGAAAAAAATTTCCAGGCCATTGAAGCTGAGGATCCCAATCATCAATGCATCGAGTACTGGAATCACAAAGAAGTTGTCTCTGAATCCTCAGGCAGTGCCATTGATGACTGTAAGTTCAGTCATGGTTCAAGCAACTCCCTAGGTGATGTCAAGACTAAGCTTTTTGATGCCTGTTTGATAAAGCAGGAGCAAGATAGCATCATAGGAAGTTGTGATTCTTTTGAAGAGATGAAATTGGTGCTACAAGGATTCTTGAAAAAGGCAAGTTCTGATGAATTAAGTGCCATGCATAAGTTATTCAGCTCTGATGCACAGTTCACTAAGTGGAGAGCGGCATTTGTATCTCTGATAGAGGAAATCCAGAAAGCTTGTGCATAAAGTGTAACATCTCAGCTCTATCTGACTTTAGATAAGTCGTATTTCATTTTAGTTCTTAGTGAGGTCCTTTCTTTCAGTGACCAATTGAACTGAAGATGATGCTGGGTGAAAGGCCAGATAAAATTTTGCTACTTGCTCGGTGTCAATAACTTAGAGATGGATAATGACATGGACCAATTGTAGGTGCTAATGCCATTGACCCATTCCAACTTTCCTTTTGAGTTTACATTTACTTCTGATGGCCTGGCCTGCAGCTTTGATAGTATTTTAGTACATGTTTCATCCTTAGTGATCTTCATACTCTCCAATTATGTATATAAATAGAAAAACAAATGTTACTGCTATAAATGATGACAAGAGTAGGAACAATACATGGAGAGTTAAATTTGGAATAAGTTCCTTCTTGGTCAGAATATTGAATATCTGATCTTTTTTATTGATAGACATTGAATATCTGATTTTAGTTTGAAGCAAACAGCATTCATAAATCTCCACATGCTGTTTTCTGATTTGTAGGAAAGTTAGCTCTGTGTGGCTCCTGTATAACTAATAATCCTCTAAGCATAAACTAATTTGGGTTCAACCCCTGACTACATGTCACCAAGTCCCTTATAGGACTGCTTGATTTGGGGGATTAAATACTAGTCAGGTTATTAACCAAAAAAAGAAAGTTTGAACTCTTTCCTAATCAATAATCATGTTCCATTACGTCAAGTTATCCTAATTTAATGAGATCATACTAAAGTAGCAATTGCCTATCAATATCTCAATGACAGTCATAATTACCATAATTTTTCAGTATATTATGCTGAAGTAGTAATTATTGATCAATCTCTCAATGATATTGTCAAAAGCCATAGTCATATTAAGAGAGAGAGTTAAACTCACTATGATTTTAGGAAGCAACAAATAGTTGCATTTGTACTAAACTCACCATGATTTCTTACCACCAAACCAAATACACTGAGTAGTACGCTCAAGCCTCAAGAGAAGGGCTATTGCATCCTACAGCTATGATTGCATTCCAGAAAATCCATTTTGCATTTCAGAATGAGCTTTCCGGAATGCAATGGGAGGTACAGGATGCAATAATGGGAGTGCAGGAAACAAATGCCCAAGAGAAGGGGTGGAGATGGGAAACAAGGAAGGAACGTTAATTGGACCAGATCGATGGACAGGGGAGTGAGGAAATTTTGGGCCAGAGTCACGGGTTGGGCGGACAGATCATTAGTAATCTGGATTTGTGGAAATGAAGAAATAGCTTAAATTTTACATTAGAAATAAAAGAGTATTGAATAAAGTGAACACTGGAAAAAAAAAATTAAAATAGATCCGACGGATGATTCTGAGGTGCCTCAAATGAGAGGAAAATTCTAGATAATGTGATCCTTAGCGATAATTGGACTAAGATGAAGAAAGGGATGTTTGGATAAACTTTTTCAAACTTATTTTTATAAAAAGAAAATAAAAAAAATTGAATTTATTCATAAACTAAAATTAACTTATGCATGAATTTAAAATCATCTTTTTAGATAAATTAATATAAGAAAACTTCTACGAATTAATTTATTAAATTATTATTTTTTATTTTCTTCTCATAAAAGTGTTTATACAAAAATTTATCCAACACATAACACATAAATAAACAAAGAAAATACTTATATAAATACTAACACCAAATATTATAACATTACAATAAAATGTATTTCTAATTACTTGAGAAGAAAAATTAAGTGGAATAGACTGTAAAACGAGATAATTCATATTTGATTTAAAACTAATTAGTAATAATGAAGATTTGTTATAAAATTTAATAAAAATGAGAATAAAACTATCAACTCTAAATTTAAGAGTGAGTGAAAATTTGTTTAAAAAAAGAGAGTGAAAGTAAAGAAGAACGAGAGAATTTTATGGCAATGATCGAGATAAGTGTAGAAGCTTGACAGAGTTTCTCCCCAGTACTTTGATGTAGAAACTCTCAACCACTTAAATTTCGTAAAATATATATCTTAGTAGATATGATCAGTTTTAAGAAACTTATAATATTGTATTTAAATCCCTACTTTTTATGATGTAAGTTAGAAAAAAAATTACATTTATATTTTCAAAGATAGGACGGATGTCACATAATCTTTATCTGCTATTATTAATATTACACTTGCGTCTCGTTTATTTAGGTCTAGGTTTTTATCTTTTTATGCATAGTTAGGACTCGGCTAATTCACCAATTTTGCTTTTTTTTTTTTTTTTAATGTCGTTTGACTATTACAAATGTACTCAGGTACTTGACATTGTCAAGGGTTTTTGTTTGAGAAATAGTAAGTAAGTTGCTATAAATTATTTGATATTATTTTTTGTTTTTTTTAAATTACTTTTGACATTTTTAGATTAGATTTTATAAATATTTTATAATGAAAAAAAAGGAAATTAACTACTTACAGATTTTGATTTGGAGGTCCAAAAAGTTTGAAGAAAAGAATAGAATCCTGAAATTTCGGAACTTCATGGGATTGATACAAAATTGCAATTGGAACAGAATCTCACACCCAAAAGCCTTTCTTCTGGTATTGGGGACACATGCACAAAGTCATCATTTGAAATAGAAAAGAAAGCCATACCATACCATACCAAACTGCTTGTAGTAGTAGCTAGAATCGGGATCTTTCGCCATTCGAAGAAGCACTTCAACAGATATTTTAAAAGATTGTTCCTAAAGTGCGGAGAAAGATGGAATGATACCATGGCCTATCACTTTGACCAATGTTACCGAAAAAGCCAGTGAGTTTATTTTTAAGTAAATAAATAAAACTATATATATATATATTAAAATTAATAACTTATGAGCATGATATATTAGACTAAGAGAAGACACATCCATTTGCTAGACTAGAAAAAATTATCATCTTTTGTGAAAATTTATAGTAAAATTTACCTATTGCTTATCAACAGAAACATTTTTAATACTCGAACTCATCAAGTTACAACTAACATGAGTACAAGACTTGATGAGATTTAATGTAGATTAGTTCTTAGTTTCTAACTGGGATACTCTAGTTAAAAAAAGAAAATGATCAATGTAATGGGAGGAGATAAGAAAGTAATCTTATAAAAAAAATATGTAAATAATATAATTGTCTTAAAATAATCTTTTATTTTATCAGTCTTATCAACAACTTTTTTAGTAAACCATATTTTATTAGTTTACTTCGCAGTGGTCATTGCACCTCAACTATATTTTATTCACAACCAAAAAGTTTCATATAAAACAAAACTTTATCAAAATATGGCAGTCTTGCTTCTTGGTCTCAAATAGCCACCAAAGAGTAAAAAATTGAGGCATGCGTGGATCTCATAATGATAACTAATCAGCAAAGCAATTTTTTTTTTTTTTTTCCAAAACATGCATTTTTAACTTAGAATGCTATGAGATAACACTTTTTGCACCGGGTGGAGGTGCACTATCACTATGACATGTGCGCAAAGGCACTTGCACTTGAAATGCCACCGAACCATTATGTATCCACTTTCTTTGGGGCACAGCCAAAAAGCAGTGCCTTAAATATTTGTAATGTTAGGTTGAAGGCTACACGTACATGCCCCACTGAAACCTTCCCTTTATAAATGTTATCTAGATTTAGGTTTAGTATAGGAACATTCAATATTCCATAAGTCAGTATGCAATGGATATCTCAGTATAATCTACGTACACTAAATTTTATGAGAAAAAGTTATATAATGTAAATTTTTTTAAAACATTTATTTAATTACAACTCATTTCATTATGTATGTATAATAAATTCATTAATTTTTAAAGTAATTATTTTAAAATAATTTAAACAATTTATGATTTAATGATAATATAAAATTATTTATATATTTTCAGTACATAAATATTAAACTAAATTTTATTTACATTTCTTTTGTGTCTTCTGAATACATTTTTTTATTGAATGAAATTAAATATGTGAAATCCATTTTTTATTTAATAGATTTCATTTGAAAATTAGTTAAACTCATAAATTTCAACAATTAAAGAGAGGATGTATGTTAAGGCTTATTGTTGAATAAATAATTCATGTATGTATTACTATGCTACTATACTATACTACTACTCCACACTGTCACAGCACCCGAGATAGTTTAAGATTCTCCATACATACTTGACCTGTTAATTCCGAACCAACCTGCTTTAATATCATTGTTGAGTTGGCTCCACTTTCCACTTCCACTTCAGGCTTCAGAACAAGCTGCAAAACCAGACACAGTTTTTCAGTATTTACTCAACTTTCATAAATACTATTAAAGGTCAACAAGTCTTACAGTTGAAGATGGACTTTACTACGTGCTGCTGAACTGAACAATAGTTGTCATCACTCTTGTTCATGCTTGGTGGGGCTTTGGCTTTGCATTCCAAAACCCAAACGGAAAACATGCATTGGTCACAGCATACACATTTAGTGGTACTGTTTTTCTTGGGAATGGTTCTGATACCTTCCGTGTGTCAAAGTGATGCAACTACAGCTGTGTACATTGTTACTCTGAGACAAGCTCCTGCTTCTCACTATCATCATCATGAGTTGATCACAGTGGGCAAGAACTCTAGACATGGTTCATCTGGGAGAAGAACTAGAGTTCACAAACCAAGGTACCCCCCCATATTTGTTTTCAATGTTAACAAACTGTGTTCAAAGTGTATTAATTGTTACATTCCTTTTATAGCTGAGGGTGAGGCTTCTTGTTGAAGTTATGTATTTGTGTTATGATGATAAGATGAACATTTGTTTAAATGATTGTCATAGTATCTACACAACTCGTGTACAAGTTGTTTGAAAACCTTATCATTATAGTATTTGTTTGATACTCTAAATTCCTGTACTTTGTACCATATTTTTAGTCTCCAATTTTTTGACTTTTGTGCTTAATTGTGCATTCATTTGAGAGATATGAATGGTCTTTTTTTTTTTTTTCAGACATCAGAATGTTACAAAGCCAGTTATGAAACGTGGTTCGTACTTTGCCCGAGTTCACGACTCGTTATTGAATAGAGTGTTTAATGGGGAGAAATATCTGAAGCTCTATAGCTATCATTACTTGATTAATGGATTCGCTGTGCTGGTTACCCAACGACAGGTATGGAATGGTTTTACTTTTCAACATCTTGATTGTGTCCTTATTCTGTGAAGAAATATGTGCTTCGTTGTTTGAGTTGTTTCCATTTGTGCATATTTTGGTTTTTGTATTTGTGATCTGGTAAACTTCTTCAACCAACATGTTCTTGATTTTTGAAATCTTGAAGGCAGAAAAACTTTCAAGGAGAAGAGAAGTGTCCAATGTGGTTTTGGATTTTTCTGTGAGAATTGCAACCACACACACTCCACAATTTTTGGGTCTGCCACAGGGAGCTTGGTTGCAAGCAGGTGGGTTTGAAACTGCTGGAGAAGGAATCACTATTGGGTTTGTTGACACTGGCATTGATCCTACACACCCTAGTTTTGCAGATGATAAATCTGAACATCCATTCCCCGTTCCTGCTCATTTCTCTGGCGTCTGTGAGGTTACGCCAGATTTTCCGGCCAGTTCTTGCAATAGGAAACTTGTTGGGGCTAGACATTTTGCAGCTTCTGCTATAACCAGAGGAATATTTAACTCATCCCAGGACTATGCTTCTCCCTTTGATGGTGATGGCCACGGCACGTGAGTGTTTCGTGTTTCCAAATGAGTCTTGTGTTCAAATGTTGTTAACCACAATTGGACATCTGGTCCATTCTCCTCCTCTTTTTGTCCATATCAACAAATCTGTCTTTCTATAATTTTATCTTTTTGAAGTTTATTTCCCTCTGCTTGAACTTTGATGAATCATTTCTATCTAGCTTCTGTTTATCAGAATTTTGAACTCATCAATTAGTTCTCCCCCTGTTTTGTTTAGCTTTAATAGTTTAGAAAGAAAATATATTGAAAAATGGTCTGGAATTGCTACTCGCCGATATGGATTTAGCCAATGCTTGAAAGTTAAAAATGAACTTACATATTCATGCCAGACTATCAATCATGTTTCTTTCATTCAAAAGTTCAAAATATGATAGGTATTTGAATTAAGTGTGCCACAAAACTAAAACTTCATTTTACTTGTTTTTTCACTGAATGTCCATTCTGATATATCTTTAACAGGCACACAGCTTCTGTTGCAGCCGGAAACCATGGAATTCCAGTGGTCGTTGCTGGGCAATTTTTTGGAAATGCTAGTGGGATGGCTCCTCATTCACAGTAACTAATCTTGAACTTTATACAAGTTAAAAACTCATGTGTCATTTTGGAAAATAATTGAAGATGAGATGAAATGGACCAATAGACTTAAAAGGGAGAAAAAAGAAGAGAAAGTTGATATCTAGTGATAGAAAGATGTAATTTATCTCAGAAACGCTTAATGCCTTTTGCTTTGCAGAGAAGTGCTCAACTAGGTGCTAAAGCTGAGTATCTATATTCTTAAAGAGGGTTCCTTCCTTGCATTGAGCTTCAAGATAACATAGGCTAGTATATCAATGCAGTTAAAATATTAGACCTCTAGATATTTATTACCTTGCAAGGGTATGTGGTTCTATGTATTAAGTCAGTGGTCTGTGCATCTAGAAGATTTTTCCAAGTCATATTTACGAGATTGATTAATTATCAAAAGCTCAGGATGCTTTAGACCATTTAAGCCCCGAAATGAGACTTGCAATATGATTTTCAGAAGTAAGGGGGAAATATTTCCTGTCTCTCAAAATTACAAGATTTTCTACAAGAAAAACTGAAAGAAAACTCCTTCAATGGTTGGGCCAGGTTCAGAACCAAAATAGGTAGCTGTCCTAGGAGATGGACCACTCCATTGTCCCTGTGTACATTACCTGCCATTCATAATTAAATTTTCCACATATTCTGTCATATGCTCTACTTTATTTTCTGCCTTGGTCTCTATCACTTATCTCTTTTTCTCCCCTGTGGAATGCTTCAATTCCATAGAATTGATCTCCATGTACAGTAACCGACAATTTATGTAAATTTATTTGGCACTTGAAAAAGATTATAGAAAATTATATTAACGGTGTATGTAATTCTTTTTATTCAAGAACAAAATGAAGAGTGGATCTGTTCTAACCTGGATTTCTAATAATTACATGCAAGCATAATTAATTTTTATTCTATATATGTAACATTTGAATGCATTCCATTTCAATATTTTACAGCATTGCCATTTACAAGGAACTATACAAGAGATTTGGAGGATTTGCAGCAGATGTTGTTGCAGCTATTGACCAGGTGTCTGTACTTTTGTATGCCATTTATGTGTCAGTAATATTTGATAATTTTACTTTAGGTCATTTGTTGACACTTGATATATTTTCTTGTTTTTATCATCTTAATGTTATCTCTTCCTTTCTCTAGTACTCGCCAATATGATTGCTTGATTAACTACATAATTATTGTTATCCATTTTTCAACAGCCTGTTTATTGGCTTCAAATAATTCTGATTCAGTGAAGAGCATGTAATATAGATTGTATTAGGATTCTAAATTTAACCTGTGGGTTGATCCAATATAATTTACTTTTCATTTAAAGTTTGTTAATGTATTTATTCATTCATTTATTTAAATTTTCATTGAGGGTATGCATGGTCTTGAATTGAAGAGTTACTGTAAAGTGTAAAAAGTACTTTCCTTGCATGTGTTCCTTTCAAAATCTGTTTACTTAATTGTATCCCCAATTTTACATTTATGGTATGGCTTATAGTATAATCAATTGTTTACAGGCAGGTCAGGATGGGGTTGACATAATATGCTTGTCAATCACTCCTAATAGGCGTCCTTCGGGCATCGCAACTTTCTTCAATCCAATAGATATGGCATTGCTATCAGCTGTGAAAGCTGGTATTTTTGTAGTGCAAGCTGCTGGCAATACTGGACCATCACCTATGAGCATGTCCTCCTTCAGTCCATGGATCTTTACTGTTGGTGCCACCTCTCATGATCGAGTTTATAGCAACTCCCTATGTCTTGGAAATAGTGTGACCATATCCGGTGTTGGACTAGCACGTAAAATTCTGTTGCTCTAATCCTGGTTAGCTATACATGAATTTGTTTAAGACAAACTTGGCCTTTTGGCCTTGGTGGGCATTTGGTCTTGAAATTAACAAAGAAGTGCAGATGGGAAAGTAATTACTTGGATGGGGTAAATCTGGTGTGAGTGAGTGATTTCAAAAAGTGATGTCATACTTTATATATGAATCCCTACCAAGAACAAAGAAATTCAAGATTTAAAATGGACACTACACTACTGAAACAACTACTTTTTGTTACCTTTAAGACCTTAATCATGTTACATTGGGGAAGTTCCTTGATGAACAATAAAATGATTTAATTATTAATTTGTGCAAGTATAATTTGTTACATCAGTACGCCTATTGAGATTTTTATTAATACCCTAATTTTTTTTCATTTTTGTTTAATTACTTTCCCCAGCTGGAACATATGAGAACACGATGTTTAAACTGATTCATGCAAGACATGCTTTGAACAAAAACACAACAGTTACTGATGATATGTATATTGGTGAGTGTCAAGATGCAAGTAAGTTCAGTCAGGATTTAGTCCAGGGAAACCTCCTGATCTGTAGCTATTCAGTCCGATTTGTGGTTGGGCTCTCCACCATTCAACAGGCATTAGAAACAGCCATGAACCTTAGTGCAGTTGGTGTTGTTTTCTCCATGGACCCTTTTGTGTCTGCTTTTCAGCTTAACCCAGTTCCAATGAAAATGGCTGGCATAATAATTCCATCTGCAAATGATTCCAAGGTGCATTGTTCATTTTCTCCCTTGCACATGTATACTGTCTTTTTTCTTATTTTTTTTCGCTTGTATTTTATTATATGGGTGCTGTTGGTACTGTTCTTCAATCAGAATTGGAGTTTCACCTGCTAAATAATCCTTTAATGCAAACATTCAATTATGCAAATTACTGAGGTGAAACTCCAATTCTAATTGGAGAATAGTGCAAGCAACACCGAATATCTGCATGAAAAACCATGGTGTGGATTTGACATTTGTCAACAGTCAACTTATTTCTATTCCTTGCTTACATGTGTGTGGGAATGACACTGAGACCAACTATTCACTTTGCTTTTTTAACTGTGCAGATATTACTGCAATACTACAATTCTTCACTGCAAATAGATGGGGATTCAAAAAAAATTGTTAAATTTGGGGCTGTTGCTAGCATTGGTGGTGGATTAGAAGCCAACTACAATAATGAGGCCCCAAAGGTTGTGTATTACTCTGCCAGGGGACCAGATCCAGAGGACAGTCTTCCTCATGAAGCTGATATTATGAAACCCAACTTGGTAGCTCCTGGAAATTTTATATGGGCTGCTTGGAGTTCTGTTGCCACTGATTCTGTTGAATTTCTAGGTTTGTCAATACATAAGCTTATTTTTACTAGAAAACAAAACATAAACAAGTTTAAGGTGTTTATTTGGCCTGTTCCAAGTTAAACATAACATCTTTTTAAGTTATAAATATTTATACTAGGAAATAGGAATTTTGATTTATTAAGCATGTCAATATACTGATATGTGAATATCTGATCTACACTATTCTAACAGGTGAGAGTTTTGCAATGATGTCTGGCACAAGCATGGCTGCACCTCATGTTGCTGGTCTTGCTGCACTAATTAAGCAAACGTTTCCCAATTTTAGTCCTGCAGCCATTGGATCTGCACTTTCCACTACAGGTTCTCTGTATGACAACAATGGGAGGCCAATAATGGCTCAGCGATCATACCCCTCCATAGACCAAAACCTATCTCCAGCAACTCCCTTTGACATGGGAAGTGGTTTTGTGAATGCTACTGCAGCATTAAATCCGGGATTGCTTTTTGATTCTAGTAAGTCTCACTTGACTAATGAACTTTCAAATCATTATAATTTCCATGCAAGTTCAAATGTTTCAAAAATTCAGCAACGATTGTTGTTCAAATGTCTCACTTATCTAGCTCAAATTTATGAAAGCTGCTGGATTAATAAACAAGCCTGTTTTCTGAATTTCCAAATGTGTTTATACATATTTTCTTTGTAGGCTATGATGACTACATGTCATTCCTATGTGGTATCAATGGTTCAACTCCTACAGTGCTAAACTACACCGGTCAAAATTGCTGGACTTATAATTCAACACTATATGGCCCTGATCTGAACTTGCCCTCAATCATAATAGCAAGGTTGAACCAATCTAGAGTGGTACAAAGAACAATCCAAAACATTGCTGGAAATGAAACATACAATGTTGGTTGGAGTGCTCCATATGGCACGTCTATGAAGGTGTCTCCTAATCACTTCTCTCTTGCAAGTGGGGGGAGACTAGTCTTGTCTGTGATCTTCAATGCAACCAGCAACAGTTCTGCTGCTAGCTATGGGAGAATTGGGCTGTATGGTAATCAAGGTCATGTTGTCAACATTCCTGTGGCAGTCATTTTTAAAATCTTATAACCAGCTAATTAATATGATTAGTGTCTTTAATTACTTCTTCAGTAATTCATTTTTTATTTTGCTTTGTTTTCTTAATCTAGTCTTTGTTTAAAAAATGTATTAAGCTATTTTTTCATTCGTTATACTTAATAGTGTAAAGTTACGTTTGTATAATACCAAATTGTGCAGCACTTATTAGGTAGTATAGTCTGTGGCTCAAAAAAAAAAAAAAGGTCGTATAGTCTGGTTGCATACGTGAGGTGGGTTATTTTTGTCCGGTATGCACTTGGAGGACACCCAGCCCAAGTTGTTAACAAGGACACTACAAGCGATTAGTGATAATTGTGAATTCTCATATGCTTTGTTGAGTAACTGTTGTTCCATCTTTATTTACCTTTAAATTTTAGGGATCATGCACTTCTAGACGTTTTTTTTTTTTTTTTTTTTACCAAAGTGAACCTTTAGAGCTAGTAACTCACTTTTGAGAGTAAAATAAATAACTCATTTATTATGCATAACCAATTATAAATGTGTTGGATATTTTTTGATGGACCAAAATTTCTTACTTGATCCTTTAGAGGAATTTAAAAATCTAAACTTTTAGTTGGTTAAGATTAATGATATGCTTTAAATTAAATAAAAGTAAACATATCTAATTTAGAAATAAGCTCATTTTCACTGTGTTATATTGCTGTGATAATCACTTTGATCACTATGATAAACTATAAGTTGGAAACACAGCAAATTTTAATTGGAAATTTTTGTTTTTTTCATAAATTATAGAGTTTGATTAGAAGTATTATAGTATAAATATTTGTTATACGGTTATCAATCTTTACATTGAAAATACATCAAAATAAATTTTAAATTATATTAGTATTTTAAAATATAACTTTTGAGGGAATGGCCCTTCATAAACTCGTCTGACAGATTATGCAAACAAATAATTTAAAAACAAAAATCAAGGAGGTGTGAGGTTATCATATGAAAAAGTTGAAATGCAGCAGTAGCATGTGTAAGGAATAGATCATACTTATCGCGACACAAATACAAATATAAAGCAGCCTGTACAGCCACCTAGTGAGGAAATGTATTTGTCACAGTACAAAATTCGCTCAAAATCTGTATCAAGCGAACCAATAACATAATTAACAAACCTCCGTAACTTTTATTATATATTTATATGCATCAAAATCCCACCACAGCACACAAAACTTGTTAAAATAAAAAGATAAGAATGAAAGATTTTTCAAGGTTGTTCAAATTAAGGTCATTGGCAATGAATGTCAACGACATGGACCCTTCAAGGTGAATGCTCGTATGCTATGTCCTTGTCCTTGAAGACTTGCATGATTTGTATTGATTTTTGGGCAATGAATGAAGAAATACATGCTCGGGTCAATAATAAATGGTTCAACAATTCAATTCCTAAAACATATATGAACCTCTTAGCCAAATTAAATAGTACATTAAAGGAGCATATCGAAACGAGTTTGTTTATAAACGCAAGACGCATATAGACCCGAGAGTTTGTGCCATTTCAAACCTGGCACTCGAGATAAAATAAAGATTAATTAGTTGCTAACTTGTGGTGCTGGCATGAAACTAGTATCCAACATCTTTGGAAGCAGCTTAATTAAAAGCATACACCATTTACTCAATATATTAAAAAAGAACATTTTCTATTCAGATTTTGTTCATCAAACAAGTGGTGTTCAACTAAATTCAGCACTCACATAGCCAAACGTATGTACTAACCCAACACTAACATATTCAGAAAGCCTTATCACATGTTTTAATAATTTTTTCCTTAAGCATTCATAGAAGAACAAAATAAACTTAAAATTTTAAAATTAATTTATACATAATTCAAAAATAAACTTTTAGAGAAGTTAATTTGAGAGAGATATTTTAAATTAACTTGTGCATAAGCTTAGGATCTATTTGAGGTGATTGTGAGTTTTTGGTTATCAAATATAATTTTGAAAATAAAACTCATTTGATAAAAATAAAGTTGAAATGATTTTGATTCATTTTTAAAATCAAGATTTTTTTTTATCAATTTTGTTTTTAATTTAAAAAACACTCACTTTCTATATTTGACATAGCTTTTTTGATGTTTCTACCACTATAGTCACTATTATCTCCATCACCTTTATCAATATTAGTACTATACAATATCATTATTGTTATTAATGTAATCATAGTCATCGCAACAAAAAACACTATTAAATTAATTTTAATAAAATAAAAAACTTTTAAAAAATAAGTATATTTTGAAACTAAAAATAAAATAAAAAACATAAATTTAAAAACTAAAATCTTGTTTTTTTAAAAAAAAATAAAATAAACTCAACTAAAAATCACCTCAAAACGGGTTAGACTTTGAACAAGTTTATTATATTTTTTTCTTTTCCTAAATATTAGTAAAAAAGTTTATTTGAATAGACCCACAAAAATATATTATATTGAAATTATTTTAAATTTCCTAATATAATTTTTATTATTAATTATTTGTCTTTTATATATGAAAAGCATATAAAATAATTAAGAATTAAGTAAAAATAAGAGCATAATTAAATGGTACTATTTAATATTATCTTGAATAATTAAATAGTTCAGTAAAAATAAGTTGTTTTTCAAATTGGACAAATAAGAAAAAAGTAAATATTTTAGACGCGCACTGTGATAAATATGAGTCCAAATTTTATTATTCCCTGAAGACTTATTCAAATGCATTAATGTGAATTAATTTAATGCATTGAAGACTTGAATTCTACTTCCGGTGGAAATCATTCAACACAAGAAAACTACAGGAAGTGGGTTTTCTGCTGCGGTATCAAAATGTTTGGCCTTGATATGACATTTAGTGTTCGATTGCAACGTACTATCTCGTAAGGACCAAGTAAAAATAGAAATCTTTCTATTAAAGTATATGTAATAGAAGATCTCAATTTTTAGATTTTAATTACTTTTTTTTTAGATTTTATAGTATTATATTACTTTTAAAATATTTTTTATTTTTTATTTAATTTCAATAATATATCATATTTTAAGATTTTTAAATAATTAAATACAAATCAATTTATGAAAAAAAAGAGTAAAAAATTATTTTTTTTAAAATAGATGCAAATCATATTTTACAATAATTAAATCTCCACATAAAAATTCATAAATTTTAACAAGATTAAAATTTGAAACTAAGGTCTGTTTACAAATCCTTTCATTGCGACACATGTCATGATGTCAATATATCAATACATAAGTTGCTGTTGCTGGTGTGCCATTTTCATTTTTCTGTCAAAATGCATATTTGACCTTATGGCATTGGTGTTCAATTGCAAGTTGCAACGTATCTCCTAGGTAAGGTAAAGTGAAATGAATTTTTTTTTATCCATAAATATTAATAATTAATAAAAAAAATTATAATCAACCACCTATCCCTTCTTTCATCCTTCAAGTTCAAGACAACCTTCCATCTTCTTAAATGGAAATCTTCTATTGCTGTTGCGGTAGCAACGTAACTCGTAAGGTCATAGTGAAATAGAATATTCTATTTACTATGCACTCCTGTTAAAAAAATTAAATGCCCTCACCAGGAAAAAAAAACTCCTTTTTGGACATATGAACCAATTTTTGGATTAATTATATTTTTAGTTCTGAATTTTTTTTTAACTTTTTACTTTTAATTTTTTTAAATTAAACAATTTTAATTTCCAATATTTACTTCAGTTTTCTTTTTTCATCCTTGACGTTAAAAATCTGTTCTGTGTTGAAATAACAGTTGGATTTTAATTATTTCAAAATATTTGTAACAATTTACTATGTGACAACTCAAAATCTTAAGTAATAAAACAATTTTGTTTATGTATGAAAGAAAGTTCTCCTGTTAATTTTTCTCTAATTTCTCTCACAAAGAGCCAAAAGATATTTGAGCTCCAATGGTCATGTTTAAATTAATTTGGATAATTTTTCCATAAACACTTACTATGAGAAGAAGAAAAATATTTTTTTCAAAAATTAAATTAATTTATGTATAAACAGTCATTTTTAAAGTTTCTCTTATATTACGTTTCTTTAAAAAACTCATTTTTAATTTATGTATAAATTAATTTTATCTTTAAAACTCATTTTTAATTTGTGTATAAATTAATTTTAGTTTTGAAAGAAATTAACTTATTTTATTTTTTCTTATATTTTTATCTTATAAGTGTTCATGAAAAAATTCATCCAAACAAACTCAATCTTTTGTTGTATTCAAAATTTAAAAAGAAGGGGGAAAAGAATATAAAGGAAGTGAGTTTTATTGTGTGGTGGTTCCTATTTCAGCTTATTTCCTTCTAATTTGGAAAGAACAAGGAGAAAGAGTGTGAAAATAAGTGAAAAAAAAAACATAAATAACCTTAAGTAATAAAATAATTTTTCAATTTATATTGTTAATTTGTTTTTATTTTATTATAAGTAGTAAAATGTTTTTTTAATTTATTATTATCCTTTTAATTTATCTTA
>PYAF01005672.1:840980-855939 GCA_007407185.1 Glycine tomentella
TTTTTTCTTCCATTTTTTTATTAACTAAATTAAGGTTATTGTTAAAAACCGATGCCATCTTGCACCCTTCTATATCATGTCCTCTGTCATTAAAATGATTTCTTAAATCTTATTTGTCATTATCAAGAGGTTTTGTTTTTGTCAGCGAAATAAATTTTAGTCATTAGTAAGAGGATATTTGGATAAGTTTATCTATAAGAACTTCTAGGTGAAAAAATAAGGAAATTTTTTATTCTTATATTAAAATTAGTTTATTCATAATTTTTTTTATAGAAGCTTTAATTTCTCATATTAACTTCTTCAAAAACTGATTTTAATCTCTCTCTCTCTCTCTCACACACACACACACACATATATATATATATATATATATAAATTTAAAACTATGATTTTTTCCCTGTGTTTCTAGAAATTTACCTAAAAGAAGAAATCAGGATGTTAGGAAAATTATAACTAATTTTGTTATTTAATATAAATATTCCAAAAATTATATTTTGCATTGACCTTTTCATAACATTATCACCTCCCATTATATAATGCAACACAATCTTGACCCTGACTTTTGGCTTTTATGTTTTTGTCAACAAGGCCTTTTTCATGACGTTATTGGGACGGAGAGGATACAAGGAAAATTATAACTAAACTGGCATTTTAGGCAGCACATTACATATGATAAAATATTTATTTCATATGATTAAAATTGATAATAAATAAATAAATAATTTAAAATATATAAAATATATTATAATTAAAATATGTAATAAATAATTTTTTTACATATAAATTATATTTTAGATTTATGAAAAATAATTTATATTATGATATATTATTGTTTTTAATTATAAAAATATTATTTTAAAAATATTGAAATTAAAGTTAGAATTAAATATATTAAAAATAATAGATTGAAAAAAGATAAAATGTTTAGCTAAATTATTCAATTGATGTAAAAAGCATAAGAGATACTATAATATCGAATGCATGTTAAAAAGTGTATTGTAAGATATAAATATGAAATTAGTTTTTGATATTTAGGAACAATTAAATACTTAACTCGTTCTTGATATTAAAAGTATCATATGCATGCTACGTGCGTTAAATACACACTTGATAAGAGGTAGAGGAGAATTCAAATGAGAACGAATAAGAGTGATATAGTAATATACAAATTTGTTTGACAAAAAAACCCAATCACTTCCACTACTTAAAAAAATGTAGTTTAAGGGTATTATAGTAATTGAAATATGTTTGTTAGAAATAATATTTTTCTCTTTTCTCCACTGATCATTCTCTCCTGTCTCTCGGTTCCATCCCTCACGTTGGTCTAACCCAAAGTTTCAAACTTTGCATGCATCTTCTTACTCCAAATTTGTCATCGGTCCACACTCTTCCATCAACAATTCTCATTTGCACACCAAAAGAACCGCTCACACCTGAGTTTGTTGAATGCGACTAAGAGAGAGAAATAATATTTTAAACAAACAAATTTGAGTTATTAACTATATTTATTAAAGTAGTGGAAGGATTGATTTTTTTTGTAAAACAAATTTTGGTGTAGATTACTAATCTACTCTAACTGGAAAAGAAGTGTCAGTGTGTTAGTAATTCTCATATATAAATATTTTAAAATATATATTTTATTACATTAATCTTTTCATATTGAAAGGTAAAGGAAACATAGAGAGATAGATAAATGGCTAGCCGTGGAGAGACTGCAGAGAATCCAAATTCTTTCACTGTCACTATCACCTTGACCTTGCATTGTGGAATGCAACACAATCCTTGACCCAGACTTTTGGTTTCTTTATATTTTTCTCAACAACTTGGCGTTTTGCCTGACGCTCTTAACTAGGAGCATTTACCTTACCTTAATTTTCGGTGGCTTTTCAATTGCTATTTTTATAATCCAATAACTTCATTGTTTGGTGTTTGCCAATTATTTCGGCCAATAAATTGGATTCTTCAGATTATCTTTTTGAGTTCTCAAAACTTTTTTTTTTAATTTGAGTAGAATTATTTTAGATAGAATTTAAAAAATTATTTTCATAACTAATATAATTTATTTTTAACCAACAAATGACTAATCTGAGAAATGAACTCGGTCTCTTAAACAAGTTTTTGATTTAAGTCAATAATATGATAAAAAAAATAGAATTAATTTTAAATGAGATTTTTTTTTGAAAAAACATATTTATATTTTCAAGATATTTATACTTGCTATTATTTAAAGTATTTTTTTGTTTTAAACTTGTTTTAACATCATCTTAAATATAAATGCATTTTTGAAAATATTGGTATTCTTTTGAAATTAATCGATAAAAATATAAACTAAAAGTAGACAAGTAGTGAATGAATGCATAACCCAACATTTAGTATAAAACAAACGGATAACCAATCATTTAGATATCAATCGGAATTATCTCCCAACCTGAATAGACTGGTGAGGTGCGTTAGCGTGGGAGTTACTTCAACATGTTAGAAAACAATATACTTGAGTAAATCTGCTGGACTATATCTTCACTAAGTCGGAAGAACTATACATTAAGCAAAAACCATTAATTTATCAAAATTATCATTTTAGTTGCAAATTTTAAGATAATTAGGTCTGTAAAATTATTAAATTTTCAAAATAATTTCGGAAATATATTGTACATTGTTGATGAAATTAATCGTCTAAAATGTAAATGTCTAATAATCGTTTCTAATCAACTAACATTAGACATGCTAATGTGACACAACCATGTTGCCTGACACATGATAGCCTAGTCATAAAATATTATCATTTTAATATAGCATGAAATTGTAGGATTTCTAAAATTCATAAAATTCGTACGTTAATTTAGTTCCTACAATTATCAAAATTTAAAAACAATTTCTAAAATTGAAAATCGTGGTTCACAAGTTAATCCAATTGTCACCTTCTTAATCAACTAACAATGTCAAACACAAATGTAGTAGGTTAAGTGTTCTACACGCCTCCAAATTTACTCATATGTGTCAGTTTGACCAATGACGTTTTCTAGCTATAACATTCGCTCCTGTTTTTTTTTTTTTTTCTTCAAAAATGTGCATTGACCCTAGAATATGCATAATTAGAGCCCCAAGAAGAAAAATATAGACGCGATGTAGGACCAGTCATGTAGTTAAAAAAAAGACAGTGAAAATTTTAGTGCATTTGGAAGCTTGATGGTTAATGACTTGGAAAATAATAATTGTAATTTGAGAGAATTTTTTAAGGATAAATTGAGAGTTGCTATGGTACAAATAAGTATAAGGATTTTGCTATAATTTTTTTTACCAATGATTGAATGAATTTGAGCACACTAATAAAGAAGAGATAGGGACAGAGAAGAGATTTTCAATAGCAGTCCAAAAACCCTCAGATTTTCAAGGATGCGCAGAATATAATATGAATATTTCATAAAGGGAAAACTTTAATATTAACAGTAACCAAAGATAAAAAAATTAAGAACAAAATATAATATATAAATAAGTTAGGTGTTTAATGTCATTGAAAAAATAATAGTATAGTGACACGTAGTATTTATGATTTTACTCAAAAAAAATTCGTGAGGTAAAGGTTAGACAAGTTTCACATCATATATTCTTTAAGTAATCTCTAAAAATTCTCAGTAGTTTAGCATTCAGGTGTTGAAAATCGACAATCACACACAAATTGAAAAAACAGAAAAGAGAATAGGAAAGAGAGATATGACACAGTGATTTATCCTGGTTCACCCAATGTAGGCTACGTCCAACTTGTCTGTACTATAATCACCTCACCGCCACTCGTTACAAATCACACGATTTACAAAGGGAATATAAATAGGATTAAAAGAAACCCTAACAGTAGCTATTCATGGGCTCTAGCCCAAACTACTAATAAAAGTAAAATATTACAAATAATCAGAGGCATATCCAACATTAGGCGTTATCATTTTTAATTGTTAGAATTAAGAAACTAATTCTATTATGTATGATGTTTTACCGCTAAGAGGACAACGCATTTTATTAGGAGAAATGTTAACGATATTATTTTTATTATTAATGTGATCAACTAAAATTTAATTTAAATTTATTATAATTATTAAATTTTATGAGTCATATTTATTATTTGATGATTTTATTTCATAATTTAAATATAAGATTCATCAAAATTGATTATTTTTTTTTTAAAATCAATTCCAAAAACAGTGTTGAAAACAAAATTTGAGGTTATATTTCTCTTTATTATATATAAACCATTGGATCTTAGTAGCTTACTAGTTACTTTATATTAACATTAAATATATGCAAATTTATGTGACATATGTTAAAAGTACACCTGTTATTAAAATATGTTTTTATTTATGTTTAATGTTGCATTGACTATGCTGTCCAAAAACCTGTTGCATTAACTGTTACATAAGACTTTTTCTACTGGAGAAAAAGATACTACCTCGGGATTTTATATATAAAAAATAAAAGATAATATTTTTTTATTAAAAAGTAAAAGATAATATCTTCTTGGCCTTAATTAAGAATTAAAATTCAATTTTTCTTGACCCACTCTGCAGCATTCTTTCTTGCTGATTATTGACTGGTTTTCTCCGATTCTAACCAGTTTTTCTTCAAGTTGATTTTATTGATTATTTGAACCGGTCATAAGATCAATTCACCAGTTTTTTGGTCTGATCGGCCAATTCAGTTCGATTTTTATACTAGAAAAGGCCACAAGAAGATGAGAGAGAAAATTGTAAGATATATGTCCCATAATAGATAAAACAAAGGTTAAAATAAAAAAAAAATTATATATAACAGGGCTTTACATGTAAATGATAGAACTATATTATTCATATACTTTTTTATAATATTATTTTTATCTTTTTCAATTATATTAATTATTTTACTTCGCACTTCAATTTTTTATTATAAAAATATATACAATTTTGTGCAAATATATATATATATATATATATATATATATATTTAAAAGAATCTATAATCAAAACAAAATTTAATTTCTATGCATGTCAATGTAAAAAAAAATGACACACTCAACCAATAAAAAAAATAATAAATATGACTTTTATGATAATCAATAATATTATAAAAACTCTCCACTTATCTCCACGTGTTGGCTAAATAAATTTTCAGAATTTTCTTAATTGTCATTTCACTTTTTTCCTCTCTTTTTTATTTTTGTAAAAATTGTGCAATAGTACAAGCATATATTTAGTTATTGTTAAATTCAACAAAATTATCATATATATATATCATATATCGACAATTTGTATAATATAAAAATCTTTTACCATCGATTAGTTTATATATGATTTACTCTTAAATAAATATACTTATCTATTTATTTATAATATATAAAAGTTGAAATATGAATTGTGGTGTTGACGTTTAAACTACTTGATTAACATAATAAATGTCGTAGCACATCAATGGTTTATCATTTATGTCATGTCTTGGTTAAGTATTTCCCTTCCTCTCAAGCAATTAATTAGCCACACTCCCTTCGATCAATTATTTATCTTTCTTCTTAATGTATGATTTATTACATTTCTTTCATTATGATATTTCAATTACTCTTTTGAATGTAAGTTACTGACGTTTTCTTCCTGAATAACCTATTTATATAATGGAATTAGTCTGCTTCATTGTCTACATGAGATCAAAGCACCAAGTATCAACAACAAAAAAATGTTAGGATAAAGAAAAAATATATATATTAAGGACACTGTTTTAAATTTAAATTATTATCAAAACATAATTTTAAATTACATATTACTTTAGCGTAACAATTATAATATTAAAAGAAAAATATCTTGAATTTAATGACTATGCATGGTTAAAGTAAAATTTTATATAATTAACTAATCATAAATTAGTACAAGTATAACTTATAAAATAGTTATTAGAAGAGTCATTAAACTTATATCATTTGATAATAATATAAAACTACTTTAAAGTATAAGTATTGGATAATAATATATAAAGAGAAACAATAGAAAAAGTACAGGTATAAATTATGACAAATAATATAATTTGATATAAAAAAAGAGAAATAGAGGAAAAGAAAGTGTCAAATAGGTATTAAATATGAGTATCCATTTTTTTTGGCTAAAAGATAAATGGGTACCCATATATCATTAGGAAAAATATAATTTGATACCAAAATATTTGCTGACACCCAGTGAAAAAGAAAAAAAAAAAGAGAAAAATATAAATATGATAGATGAAATAATGTGATTAAAAAAAAATTGTTAATGAAATATTGATATGTGAAAATATCACTACTTATATCATTAGTGATCATTACTCATGAGTCATAACTATATACACTATTTGTCAAATATTTAAGCGTACGCGTAACGGGCGGGTAAATATCTAGTAAAGAGAAAAGCTAAGCAATGCATTGCATGCCAGCTGCAGCCGAACTATTATAAATACACATCTTAGTAAGAAATTAATATCATAAACAAACCTAAGAAGCAAACAGCAAAGTATGGCTTTGTTTTCTCAATTACCTGTTCATTTTGCCTTATTACTCTTTTTCCTCTTTCTTGATCTACACAACCTTTTGCTTGGTGTATCATCAGCCACTTTAAGCATCACCTCTGACAGAGAAGCCTTGATCTCATTCAAATCTCAACTGAGTAATGACACTCTTAGCCCTTTATCTTCTTGGAACCATAATTCATCCCCCTGCAACTGGACTGGTGTCCTGTGTGACAAGCATGGCCAAAGAGTGACAGGCCTGGATCTTTCAGGCTTGGGACTCTCAGGTCACTTAAGCCCTTATATTGGTAACCTCTCTTCTCTTCAGTCCCTCCAATTGCAGAATAACCAACTCATAGGACTGATTCCTGACCAAATTGGCAACCTATTCAATCTGAGAGTTCTAAATTTGAGCACTAACATGTTAGAAGGAAAGCTTCCTTCAAACACCACCCACCTGAAACAGCTCCAGATTCTTGATTTATCCTCAAACAAGATTGCCAGCAAGATTCCTGAGGACATCAGCAGCTTGCAAAAGCTTCAGGCTTTGAAACTGGGAAGGAATAGCCTCTATGGTGCAATACCAGCGTCCATAGGGAACATTTCTTCTCTTAAAAATATAAGTTTTGGCACCAACTTTCTCACTGGCTGGATTCCCAGTGACTTGGGTAGGCTCCACAACTTGATTGAGCTTGATCTCACTCTCAACAATCTCACTGGGACTGTTCCACCTGTTATATACAACTTATCTTCCCTTGTCAACTTGGCCTTAGCTGCAAACTCTCTGTGGGGTGAGATTCCCCAGGATGTTGGTCAAAAACTTCCAAAACTCCTAGTGTTCAATTTCTGCTTCAATAAATTCACAGGTGGAATTCCAGGCTCATTGCACAACCTCACCAACATTCGGGTTATTCGCATGGCTTCCAACCTTTTGGAAGGAACAGTGCCACCTGGTTTGGGAAATCTCCCATTTCTTCGCATGTATAATATTGGCTATAACAGGATAGTGAGTTCAGGTGTGAGAGGTCTAGACTTCATCACTTCTTTGACAAACAGCACTCACCTGAACTTTCTGGCTATTGATGGTAACATGCTGGAAGGTGTAATTCCTGAAAGCATTGGCAATCTCTCCAAGGATCTCACAATATTATACATGGGACAGAATCGTTTCAATGGAAGCATACCCTCCTCCATTGGTCGTCTAAGTGGCTTGAAGTTGTTAAACTTAAGCTACAATTCAATCTTTGGAGATATCCCAAATGAGTTAGGCCAGTTAGAGGAACTACAAGAGCTATCTCTGGCTGGAAATGAGATATCAGGAGGAATTCCAAACTCCCTTGGTAATCTCCTAAAGTTAAACCAGATTGATTTGTCAAAAAACAAACTTGTGGGGAGAATACCTACCAGTTTTGGGAATTTGCAAAACCTGCTTTACATGGACTTATCCAGCAACAAACTCGATGGAAGCATACCTATGGAAATACTCAATCTCCCAACTTTGAGCAATGTTTTGAACCTGTCTATGAACTTTTTGAGTGGACCAATACCTCAAATAGGGAGATTGATTACTGTTGCCTCCATTGACTTTTCTAGCAACCAATTGTTTGGTGGCATCCCCAGCTCATTCAGCAATTGTCTCAGCTTAGAAAATTTGTTTTTGGCCCGGAATCAGCTTTCAGGTCCCATCCCAAAGGCTCTTGGAGATTTGAAAGGCTTGGAAACTTTGGACTTGTCCTCCAACCAACTCTCTGGAGCCTTACCTATTGAACTACAAAATCTACATGTCCTTAAGTTCTTAAACCTCTCGTACAATGATTTAGAAGGAGCAATTCCTAGTGGTGGAGTTTTCCAAAATCTCTCTGATGTCCATTTAGAAGGCAATAGAAAACTCTGCTTGTACTTCCCATGCATGCCTCATGGCCATGGAAGAAATGCAAGACTTTACATCATCATAGCCATCGTGGTAACATTAATACTATGTCTCACAATTGGCTTGCTACTGTATATAAAGAACAAAAGGGTGAAGGTAACAGCAGCGGCAGCAACATCTGAACAGCTGAAACCTCATGCACCAATGGTCTCTTATGATGAACTTCGTCTGGCAACTGAGGAGTTCAGCCAGGAAAACCTATTAGGAGTTGGAAGCTTTGGCTCAGTTTATAAAGGCCATCTAAGTCATGGAGCTACTGTTGCAGTGAAAGTTCTCGACACCATAAGAACTGGCTCTTTGAAGAGTTTCTTTGCAGAATGTGAGGCTATGAAGAACTCAAGGCATCGAAATTTGGTTAAGCTGATCACATCATGCTCTAGTGTTGACTTCAAAAACAATGATTTTCTGGCTCTGGTGTATGAGTACCTGTGCAATGGTAGCTTGGAAGATTGGATCAAGGGGAGGAGAAATCATGCAAACGGAAATGGGTTGAACCTTATGGAGAGACTGAACATAGCTATAGATGTTGCTTGTGCATTGGATTACCTGCACAATGATAGTGAAATCCCAGTTGTGCACTGTGATTTGAAGCCTAGCAACATTCTATTGGATGAAGACATGACATCAAAGGTTGGAGACTTTGGATTGGCTAGGTCGCTGATTCAAAACTCAACTAATCAAGTTTCCATTAGCTCCACTCATGTCCTTAGGGGCTCAATTGGTTACATACCTCCAGGTTAGAATCCTTACAACTTTTTCTTTATCAACCTTTTAATTAATTCCATTACAAATTGTGAAACATGATAAATAATTAGTATTGTTACTTGCCCAATGCAGAGTATGGATGGGGAGAGAAACCATCTGCAGCTGGAGATGTATACAGTTTTGGTATTGTGTTACTAGAGCTCTTCTCTGGTAAAAGCCCAACAGATGAGTGTTTCACAGGAGGCCTAAGTATAAGAAGATGGGTGCAATCAGCCATAAAAAACAAGACAGTGCAAGTCATTGACCCTAAGTTGCTGTCCTTCACTTTCCATGATGACCCTTCTGAGGGACCAAATCTGCAACTCAAATATTTGGATGCAACTGTAGGAGTTGGCATATCTTGCACTGCAGACAACCCAGATGAACGCATTGGCATTAGAGATGCTGTTCGCCAACTAAAAGCTGCTAGAGACTCTCTTTTGAAACTGTCTGATGAGAGTCCTACAAGAGATACCAAGCGTTACTTCCATGTTTCAATAAAGTGAACCCTAGACTCTAGTCATGTATGGTTGAAATAGAAGCATTTCGACCACCAACCTTTAAATAGGGTATTAATTAAATAAATAACAATTGTGTTTATGTTTATGTGTAACTCTATCTCTTGTAAAACTTACTTATGACTATAAAGAAGAATGGTGGATCACACTTTGTGCGAAAAAGATGATTATTGGCACTGCTTATATATTAATTCAAGCAATTTTTTTTTATCAGTTAATTCAAGCATTTTTAATTAAGTTTTTTGTTAGTTAAGTAGTTTATTTTGATTTACAATAACATTATTTATTTACACCAGGATATCTCTCTATTGACAAGAGAGTAGAAACTAATTCTTTTAGCAAGGAAGTCTAACTTTTTATTATTACTATTATTTTTGGAATAATTAATAATATTAGTAATGTTGTTCCTTTTATTGTTATATTATACTATAAATTCTGTTGATAAATAATATTGATAAAAAAACTCGACTAACTATTTTTGATAGAATTTTTTCTCTCGATATATTTTTTCATCACTTGAATCTAACACCTTGATTAAGAGATCTGACTTTAGTTTTAAAAAATGTAATATTAGTTTGTTGTTACTTTTTTATTAATTACTATCATTGTTTTGGTTATTATTTTATTCATCTGAGTCCAAGAAACACTAATGATGAATACAAATATTCTAATTACCACTGCTACATTATTTTCATATTAATATCGGTTATATATATTTTTCTCTTGTAATCTTGATTTAGTTTTGTGATAGACCAATCCTTAATCCAACGTGCATGCATGGCTGCTTGGAAGAAGAAAAAGAATATACCTAGAGTTGTTGCGCGCGCCTAGCCCAGAAGCACAGCTACCATCCCTCAAATGAAATTTTCTCTCTAGCCACAACACTGACATTTTTTGGAACTACATGTACATGCAGTTCTGATTGTCACACTCTGACGCAACGAAGTTTTAAACAATCTTCTGTCTCGGCCAAGCAATATGGCGTCACCGAGAATAGAAAAAAAATTATGAAACAAAATTAAATTAATGATAGAAAACGTGCATTGGGCTAGCGGGAAAATAAAAGGAAATTAACAAATAAAGAGTGAAAACTGAAATAGGTTCAAAAGATTCGCAGAAAAAGGACAAGAGTAACGGTTTCAGTGCTTCATCAAACTCATGTTAGCTTCAAGAGAGAAAGAAAAGGGGCTTAAATTTTTTTGATCGAAAGGAATCAAACCAAGTAACTTAAGGTTTATAATAACTTACACGTAAGACTAGGTTAAGACACTTTTGGCCTTTGGTAGCCTGAATAGATGTAATGTAAAATAAAGTAATACCCAGAGACGTAGAACCTTAATTGGTATAAATTTTGGAAATCTATTTCAAAGTCATATAAAAAATCTGTACAGCTTAAATTACAAGTTTTCTAATTATAACCTTTCTAAGAGGGCTGTTTGCTCTTAATTTCCTATATAAAAAAAAAATTGGATTTTCTAAAACATAGCACTAAATTTCAAGAAGACAAATAATATATTTAATAAGTCAAGACTTAAATTATATTTAAGTTGTAAGTTTTTTTTTCAAAATTAACTAAAATAAATTTTTGTTTTAATGTGAAGAAGAAAAAATCCATTAATAATTGCAAGGATAAAAAGTACTAATAATTATCACAATACAAAAAGGAAAAGATGTTACATTTTGAACAAATTATATGCCATCAACCACCATTCTTCTTTACATAAGTTTTATAATTGACAAGGTTGGCGGCAGAAATGTGTCTCAATTTCTACCATTCATGACTAGAGCGATTAATTGGCCTAAAATAGTAAAGTATTTGATCATTACATGGTCAACAAAAGTATTATTATATTATATATTATTCTTTGCGCTTATTTCAACCCGAACGTTTCAACTTGTGCACTACTAGTATTTGTCAAACATGGCTGCAAAGTGTAAAGGACCGTACGGTGCCAACCATCTATCTGACTCTTTCCTATCTCGGAACAGTTCACTTTGCTGAAACATGGACGCAAGACTTGGTATCTCTAGTACTAGTAGGTGTAAGACTCACGTCATCAGACTGATTCAAAAGAGAGTCTCTAGCAGCTTTTAGTTGACGAACAGCTACTCTGATACCAATGCGTTCATCTGTGTTGTCTGCAGTGCAAGATATGCCAACCCCTACAGTTGCATCCACACAATTGAGTTGTACATTTGGTCCCTCTGAAGGGTCATCATGAAAATGACTTGCACTGTCTTGTTTTTTAATATTGATTGCACCCATCTTCTTATGCTTAGGCCTCCTGTGAAACACTCATCTGTTGGGCTTTTACCAGAGAAGAGTTCTAATCACAGTGCACAACTGGAATTTCACTATCATTGTGCGGGTAGTGCAATGCACTAGCAACATCTATAGCTATGTTCAGTCTCTCCATAAGGTTCAACCCACTTCCCTTTGCATGCTTTCTCCTCCCATTGATCCAATCTTCCAAGCTACCATTGCACAGGTACTCATAGACCAGAGCCAGAAAATCATTTTTTTAAAGTCAATACTACAGCATGATGTGATCAGCTTAACCAAATTTCGATGCCTTGAGTTCTTCATAGGACATTCTGCAAAGAAACTCTTTAAAGAGCCAGTTCTTAGAGTGTCAAGAACTTTCACTGCAACAGTAGTTCCATGACTTAGATGGCCTTCATAAACTGAGCCAAAGCTTTCAACTCCTAATAGGTTTTCCTGGCTGAACTCCTCAGTTGCCAAACAAAGCTCATCATAAGAGACCATTGGTGCATGAGGTTTTAGCTGTTCAAATTATGCTACTGGTGCTACCTTCACCTTTTTGTTCTCTATATATAGTATTAAGCCAATAGTGAGACATAGTATCAATGTTAACACGATGGCTACCATTATGTAAAGTCTTACATTTTTTCTTCCTTGGCCGTGAGGCATGCATGAGAAATGCAAGCAGAGTTTTCTATTTCCTTCTAAATGGACCGCAAAGAGATTTTGGAAAACTCCACCACTAGGAATGGCTACTTCTATATCATTGTACGAGAGGTTCAATAGCTTAAGCCCAAGTAACTTTTGAATTTCAATAGGAATGGTTCCAGAGAGTTGGTTGGAGGATAGGTCCAAAGTTTCCAAGCCTCTCACATCTCCAAGAGCCTTTGGAATGGGACCTGAAAGCTGATTCCTGGCCAAAGATAATTTTTCCAAGCTGAGACAATTGCTGAATGAGCTGGGGATTCCACCATACAATTGGTTGTTAGAAAAGTCAATGGAGGCCACACTACTCAATCTGCCAACTTGAGGTATTGGTCCACTCAATAAGTTCATTGACATGTTCCAAACATTGCTCAAAGTTGGGAGATTGAGGATTTCCATAGGTATGCTTCTGTTAAGTTGGTTTCTTGATAAGTCCATGTAAAGCAGGTTATGCAAATTCCCAAAACTGATAGGTATTCTTCCCGCAAGTTTGTTTCTTGACAAATCAACTAGGTTTAACTTCAGGAGATTACCAAGTATGTTAGTAATACCTCCTGATATCTCATTTCCAGCCAGAGATAGCGCTTGTAGTTCCTCTAACTGGCCTAGCTCTTGTGGAACTTCTCCGGAGATTGAATTGTAGCTTAACAACTTCAAGCCACTTAGATGACCGATGGAGGAGGGTATGCTTCCATTGAAACGATTCTCTCCCATGTATAATTTTGTGAGATCCTTGGAGAGATTGTCAATGGTTTCAGGAATCACACCTTCCAGCATATTGCCATCAATTGCCAGAAATTTCAGGTGAGTGCTGTTTGTCAAAGAACTAATGAAGTCTAAACCACTAACACCTGAACTCACTATCCTGTTATACCGAATATTATACGTGCGAAGAAATGGGAGATTTCCCAAACCAGGTGGCACTGTTCCATCCAAATGGTTGGAAGACATGCGAATGACCTGAATGTTGGTGAGGTTGTGCAAAGATCTTGGAATTCCACCTGTGAAATAATTGAAGCAGATATGGAATACTATGAGTTTTGGAAGTTTTTGACCAACATCTTGAGGAATCTCTCCCCACACAAAGTGTTTGAAGCTAAGGCAAAGTTAACAAGGGAAGATAAGTTGTATATAGCGGGTGGAACCGTCCCATGGAGCCTACCCAATTCACTGGGAATCCGGTCACTGAGAAAGTTGGTGCCCCAACTCATACTTTTGAGAGAAGAAATGTTCCCTAGAGATGCTGGTATTGCACCATAGAGGCTATTCCTTCCCAGTTTCAAAACCTCGAGCTTTTTCAAGCTGCTGATGTCTCAGGAATCTTGCTGACAATCTTGTTTGAGGATAAATCAAGAACCTGAAGCTGATTCAAGTGGGTGATGTTTGAAGGAAGCTTTCTGATAGGAGGTGGGGTCAAACTTATGCAAGGGGGTTTAGATAGCAATTTAATAGTTAGTATAACTAAGCTGAGTTAGTTATAAATAACAGTTTTAGAGAGAAATGTATAAGAGGGGAGCTTGGAGAGGAAAAGAGGGGGGAATTGGAGGTTGTGACCCTCGAAGCCACTGTGTAATCAAGAATTGTGCTTGTGAGTTGAATAAAGCATTTTTGTTCTCTCTATATTCTGTACCAGTACCTAACACTGGTATCAGAGCTCCACTCCTAGAGCCTGTGAGGTGAATGGGTACGAAAAACAGCAACAAGATGGATGCCAGAATTGACGTGATGGAGAGAGCGCTAGAAGAGACGCGCGAGGCTAGGGAGATTGATCGCGAGGCCATGGAGGCTTATCGGGTCGCAACAGAGGCTAACCGGGTCAAGATGGAAACCCGGTTAGACGGAATCGAAAGAATATTGCAAAGGTTGGCTGCGACTCTGGAACCACCGACGAGGGAAGAGCGTAGGCAAGCCGGAGAAGCAAGAACCAAGAATCGCGAGAGAGAGGAGCTAGAGGCGCGACAGTGGCGGCAGATTGAGATGCCGATTTTTTCAGGGGAAGACCCGATAGGTTGGGTGGCGCGGGTAGAACGGTTTTTCCTGTTACAACATGTGAGTGAAGAAGAGAAGTTAGAGGCGATATTGGTAGCTATGGAGGGAGAGGCCTTGGCTTGGTATCAATGGTGGGAGAATTGGAGTGCGCATCAGTCATGGGAAGATTTCAAAACAGCTGTGATACAAAGATTTCAAAGCTCCAATTTGGGAAATCCCTTCCAGGTTTTGTTATCTTTAAAGCAAGAGGAATCTGTTCAAGAATACATTGGGCTTTTTGAGAAACATGTAGGTGCTGGTAAAGGTTTGGGTGAGAATTTT
>PYAF01005672.1:856039-890584 GCA_007407185.1 Glycine tomentella
TAAGCTCACTTTGATTGTTAAGGTTCAGAATAGAAAGGTTGTGCTTAAGGCTGAACCTGAATTGCTTAAATCGGTTGTTAGTATGAAACTGATAAAAGGAGGTATAGAAGAGGATGAGCAGAGGTTTATGTTGGAAGTTAAAACTGCAGAACAGAAACAAGGAGCAGAATGGATACCTGATAAGGTAGAACAAGTACTGAAGATGTTTGAAGGAATTTTTAAAGAACCTCAAGGGTTGCCTCCTCAAAGAGAGAAGGATCACACTATTACTTTGCAACAAGGTACTAAAATTCCTAATATTAGACCTTATAAGTACCCTCATTATCAAAAAGATGAGATTGAAAGATTAGTTAGAGAGATGTTGATGGCTGGTATTATTAGGCCAAGCAATAGCCCTTTTGCTAGCCCTGTTATTTTGGTTAAGAAAAAAGATGGAAGCTGGAGGTTTTGTGTGGATTATATGAGGCTTAACAAAATTACAGTGCCTGTTAGGTTTCCTATACCTGTCATAGAGGAGTTATTGGATGAGATTGGAGGTGCACAATGGTTTTCTAAGTTGGACTTAAGGTCTGGCTATCATCAGATTAGAATAAAGGAAGAGGATGTGGCCAAAACAGCTTTTAGAACTCATGAAGGGCATTATGAGTTCTTGGTCATGCCTTTTGGGTTGACCAATGCTCCTTCCACTTTTCAATCACTAATGAATGAAGTTTTCAGACCATTTTTAAGGAGATTTGTGTTGGTTTTCTTTGATGATATATTGGTGTACAGCAAGAACTTAAAGGAGCATCAAGAGCATTTGAAAGCAGTTTTACAGAAACTGCAACAGCAGGAATTATATGTAAATAGAAAAAAATGTATTTTTGGTCAGAAGGAATTGGAGTATTTGGGCCATTTGATTTCTGGAGAAGGGGTAGAAGCAGATCCTAGCAAGCTGGAAGCCATGAGTAAATGGCCAGTACCTAAGGACATAAAAGGGCTGAGAGGATTCCTTGGTTTGACTGGATATTACAGAAGGTTTGTGAAGAACTATGGAAAATGGGCTCAACCATTGAATGCTTTACTGAAAAAGGATGCTTTTCATTGGAATAATGAAGCTGATAAAGCATTTGAGAAACTGAAGGAATTAATGAGTAATCTTCCTGTGCTAGGGGTACCTGATTTTTCTAAAACCTTTGTGTTGGAGACTGATGCTTCAGGATCAGGATTAGGGGCTGTACTATCACAAGAAGGCAGACCCTTAGCCTTTTGGAGCAAGGCTTTATCTGAGAGAGGACAGTTGAAGTCAGTTTATGAAAGAGAATTAATGGCAATAGTATTGGCTGTAAAGAAATGGAAACATTATCTGTTAGGAGGAAGATTTATCATAAAAACTGACCAGCAGAGTTTGAAATTTTTAAATGAACAAAAGTTGTTAACTGAGGAACAACTTAAGTGGGCTATTAAGTTGATTGGGTATAATTTTGAAATCCAGTACAGACCAGGGAAGGAGAATGTGTAGCTGATGCTTTGTCAAGGCAATTTGCTTTTGCAGCAGTTTCTATGGTCCAGGAGAATGATTGGGTTGAATGGGAGGAAGAATTAAGAGCAGACCAGCCACTATATGAGATTTATCAAGGTATCATCACCAAGACAATGGAGAAACCTGGGTATGTAGTGCAAGGAGGGAAGCTGTATAACAAAAACAGATTAGTGTTACCAAAAAATTCTGCTAGAATTCCTTTAATGTTGAAGGAATTGCATGATTCATCTATTGGAGGGCATTCTGGTTTTTTCAGAACCTATAAAAGAATAGCTGATGTGGTTTATTGGCAGGGCATGAAGAAAGATATAAGGAATTATGTGGCTGAGTGTGAAACTTGTCAAAAAAATAAGGTCAGTACATTGTCTCCAACTGGATTATTACAACCCTTACCCATTCCAAGCAAGGTCTGGACTGATATATTTATGGACTTTATTGGAGGGTTACCTAAAGCTCAAGGGAAGGATACCATATTAGTAATAGTGGACAGATTGACTAAATATGCTCATTTTTTGGCATTGTGTCATCCTTTTACAGCAAAGGAAGTGGCTGAAGTGTTCATTCAAGAGGTGGTTAGATTACATGGATTTCCTGCTTCAATAGTCTCAGATAGGGACAGATTATTCATGAGTTCATTTTGGAAAGAATTATTTAGAAGGGCTGGAACACAACTGAAGTTTAGTTCTGCCTATCACCCACAAACAGATGGGCAGACAGAAGTTGTAAATAGGTGCTTGGAGGCTTACTTGAGGTGTATGACAGGAACAAAACCTAGGAATTGGCCTAGTCAGCTAGCTTGGGCTGAATTTTGGTTCAATACTAATTACAACATATCTGCCAAAATGTCCCCTTTTCAGGCATTATATGGACAAGCACTTTGTGGGTAAAAAACAGTGATATTCCTTCTAAACTAGAAGAAGTAGAGAAGCTTTGTATTGATAGAGATGTGTTGTTACAGGAGTTAAGGAGTAATTTGCTAAAATCCCAGGATCATATAAGGAAGCATGCTAATAAACGTAGGAGGGAAGTGAGTTTTGAAGTGGGAGATTGGGTCTACTTAAAGATACAACCATATAGAATGAAGTCTTTGGCCAGAAAAGTGAATGAAAAATTAAGTCCCAGGTTTTATGGACCCTACAAAATAATACAGAAATTGGGTGAAGTGGCTTACAAGTTAGAACTGCCAGCAGACAGTAAAATTCATCCAGTTTTTCACATTTCATTGCTTAAAAAATCAGTCAAAGCAACTGTTGTACCTCAGCCATTGCCAGCAATGTTAGATGAGTAGTGGGAGCTTCACATGCAGCCAGAAAGGATTCTTAAACAGAGGACAAATGCAGCTGGGAAACAAGAAGTGTTGATTAAATGGAGAGAGTTACCTCACCATGAGAATAGCTGGGAGTTGGCTGAAGAATTACAGAGGATGTTTCCTAAAATGGACCTTGGGGACAAGGTCCAGCTTCAAGGGGAGGGTATTGATAGGAGGTGGGGTCAAACTTATGCAAGGGGGTTTAGATAGCAATTTAATAGTTAGTATAACTAAGCTGAGTTAGTTATAACTAACAGTTTTAGAGAGAAATGTATAAGAGGGGAGCTCGGAGAGGAAAAGAGGGGGGAATTGGAGGTTGTGACCCTCGAAGTCACTGTGTAATCAAGAATTGTGTTTGTGAGTTGAATAAAGCATTTTTGTTCTCTCTATATTCTGTACCAGTACCTAACACTTTCCTTCTAACATGTTAGAGCTCATATTAGAACTTTAATACTGAATAGGTTGCCAATTTGGTCAGGAATCACTCCTCTGAGTTGGTTATTCTGCAATTGGAGGGACTGAAGGGAGGAAAGGTTACCAATATAAGGACTTAAGTGACCTGAGAGTCCAAAGCCTGAAAGATTCAAGCCAGTTACTCTTTGGCCAAGCCTGTCACATAGAACACCAGTCCAATTGCAAGGAGATGAATTATGGTTCCAAGAAGATAAGGGGCTAAGAGTCTCATTACTCAGTTGAGACTTGAATGACATCAAGGCTTCTCTGTCTGTGGTGATGCTTAAAGTGGCTGCTGATGATACACCAATCAAAAGGTTATGTGGCTCAAGAGGGAGGAAAAGGAGTAACAAGGTAAAATGAGCAAGAAAATGAGAGAACAAGGCTATAGTTGCTCCTTTAGTTTTGGTTATGGTATAAATTTCTTACTAGGACATGAATTTGATTGTATTATCTCTAGTATTCATTAAATATTGTATACAATATCTAATGAATACTGTTTTTCTTCCATGTATAACCAAAGTGCCATTTTCATGTGTTTGACTTAGGTTCCCTTGCACGAAACATTTTACAGCGAAAGAAAGTATTTCTTTTCACAGCAAAAAGAACAAAAAAAAGATGTTTGTACGTGAAAAAAGTCTTATTTTCATTTTACACGGGAAAAAATGGTTATGAAATCATGTCATAATATATGTTTAATGTTGCATTCAGGATTACATAAGACTTTGTCTACTCGTTAAAAAGATAACAAATTCATAAGTACTTGCTCATTAAAAAAAAAAAATACATCTTTAATTTTTATATACATTAAAGATAAAGATATCTCTAACCAATAATTGAAATTTAATTTCTTTCCATACATAAAGTTCATCAAAATAAATTTTGTCTCTACTAACAAAAAAAATCATTTACTTGACCAAAAATCTAACCCTAACAACATGCTTAAGTAGTATATACATGATATATATGAGGTAGTGTTGATCGTGTTAATATAAGAGTGTATATTCTACTTGCTTTTCTTTCATATCTATTCTTTGATTTGTTTCCGGGTTTCATTAGATTGTTCAGATCCAATCCTCTTAGGGATCTATTCACAGTATTGGAAATATATACTTATATCATTCCTTCATGTAAATCAAAATATATAGTATACAGTTTCAAGTACATTACAAATACATTATTAAAAAATTAATTGTGTTTAGTATTGCATATAGTACATGAAACAGTTTATATAATTATGACGTTTCAGAAAATAAGGATAGATTTAAAAATAAAATAAAAACTGAAGTAAAAATTGTAAATAGACATTTTGAATTTCCAATCTGTCAATAACTCCACCTCAGCATCGGCTTTCTAGCAACATATCATTCGTCAACAATATAAAATAATTTTACCAACAATACATTAAAATTAAACTCCTGAATATATACATTGCACAAACTACACAGATGTTCAATTATGTTAACAAGATAGAATAGAAATAGACTTAAAGCAGACAAGATTCATGGCTTCCACAACTTCATTGTGCAGTCTTCACTAAATGTTGCAACAAGATTCCTATGGGGATGATGAGTGACACCTATAACTTCCTTCTCATGGACCTGCCGTTAGCCAGAGAGAAATTCATTATATCATAAATAAATTCATATATCAAGATAACAACCTCAGTAGAAAAATAAGCATATTGTCTCGGAACAGAATACGAGAAAATAAAATCCCATTTAACCATACGCAAGGCAGAGAGGGTTGATCAACAGAGAATGCACAACGTATTATCTAAAGAAATGAGCTTCAAGGCATAAAAAACCACCAAGCGGGCTGATTCCAGTTCTAGTTAGTTTTTACATAATTTACATGGTTCCCCATTTTTAACAAAAGATGCAACAAGATGAAGGTGGTAAAGAGTTGTTATTTATATAACTCAAATAACAATATGTACACTTTTTTTTTTGTCTATCTGTCTCCATTATATCATTTATACATTTCATATTTCTGTCTTTCTCTCTCTCTTAGTCATACAAATTGTTTTATAAATTTTTGGACAAATAACTTTTCTCGGTGACATAAAAATACCAAAGAAAGACACTAATTCAAAACATGTAATACGATAATATATATATAAAAACAGTATTACAATATCGATGGGAATTGAGACCAATTTGAAACAAATTTATAGATCTAATCTCTGACTAACTACATATAAAATTACACATACCTTCATTAGATGCTCCAATTTGCCAGATTGATAGCTGAAGCAGTACATATTCCTGCATTCAATTTACAGTTCCATGAAGAATATAACAATTTTTGGAAAGATAATTGGTGAATTAGAGATATTATTTCGACAAAAAAAAAATTATTGATTTGGAAAATGTCATCAAACTCACTTATGGTACTGCAAAATTAGGCTAAGTTATTGTGCTTAAGGAATATGGGAAAATATCAATCATAAAGCATATGTGATGAAGCAGTTTACAAAATGTACTTAAAATCTTTGTCTACTGGATTAAACGAATCCATGAAGAATATAACAATTTTTGGAAAGATAATTGGTGAATTAGAGATATTATTTCGACAAAAAAAAAAAATTACTGATTTGGAAAATGTCATCAAACTAACTTATGGTACTGCAAAATTAGGCCAAGTTATTGTGCTCAAGGAATATGGGAAAATATCAATCATAAAGCGTATGTGATGAAGCAGTTTACAACATGTACTTAAAATCTTTGTCTACTGGATTAAACGAAGGAGCTGTGTCATATTATACATAAATAGGATACCTGTCTTCACCAACACAGTAAATCCATTCTCCTTTAGGGGAAACACAGGCTGCAACAAAGTCTCCACCTTCTCTTTTACCAGATGAGAAGCTCTTCACAACCTATCAATTGACAGAGAAATAATGATGAACTCAATTTTCATACCTTGCAATTAGATCCTAACATGCTGCTACAACACTTCATTGTAAAAACTGATGAAAAGAAATGAGAACAAGTATAGCCCAAGGTTCTCCAAACCGCACGTAAGTAAATATCCACATTCAGGCAGCATGAATATGCAGAATTACATATATACTTATCCTTGTCAGAACAGACAATTCATTAAGAAAGACAATGCCAACATCAATAATTCTAATATAAAGACACTAATGAAATAAGTATAAACAAAATAACTTCCAGTCATCCACTCTTTTATGTATACCTGTCCTTGAAGTGTCATGATATATATGGATGACGTTTTGTTACAAACAACAATGTGATCAGTATTCTTGGGGAAAATGTGAACAGAATTGACAGAAGCATCACCTCCCTAACATTCCAAAGAAATCAGAAATTAGAAAAATGAACAAATTTGCTGGGATGACATCAGAAAATTGAATAGCAAAACCCATAATAGTAAATTTTTGAAGACACACTCTTAAAGGAGGAGGTGGCTTAAAAGTTTGTATGCAGTCTGTAGTCTTCACATCCCAGACCTACAATATGGAGGAAAAAATACATCTCTTATGAACACCAGATAAACAAGGAACTTCAAGTACAATGCCAAGTAACAGACCTTGATTGTACAGTCACTTGAGGCAGTAATAACACGACTCCCATCATTTGTAAAAATTGCATCATTCACATAAGATGTATGGCCACGGAACTCTTTCAACATCTTTCCAGATTTGAGGCCATGAATTCTGTATTACAAAAAGGGGAACATTTTCACTTAACAGTTGCTAGCATTTTATCGTTAAGATATAAAATATACTGCAGTAATAAAGCATTAAAGATTTGAACAAGGAGTTGTGCTCTAAATTAAAGAATAAAGAGCAGCACATAAATGAGTAATTTCATTTCCATTTCTCCAATATCTCTAATAAGAATCCTCTCACAAGCTCTAGCGCCACTGTTTGGAAGAAGAATGAAGAGGAGGCTATGAAGAATCGGAAGTACAAGAAAAAGGATATCTCTCACTTGAAGACAATGAAATGATGATTATATAGAGGAAAAGGAGGACCATTCGTGTCCTTTCAGCGCAACTTAACCTTTCCAGATAGTTAGTACATGACAATTATATTTGGTAGATTTATTTTAGCATTTGAAAAGAAAAATATATTGCAACCAGCAACCACCATGCTTTCCTCCATTGGCCGCACTGTCAACCCAACATTTGTATGGTGGATTTTAGGCTTGCTACTATCTACTATAATAATGCCAACTTCTAATCACTAGATCATTCATGCTCTGCTTGTTAATTTCAAGCCTAAATTTTATGTCAGGTGAGCTAATGGCTTATAAATGGTTATCTCTAACAAAACAACGTTAAATAAGTAAAATTAAATGAAAAACCTTGCTGTGCTGTCAAATGAAGTGCTTAATAACTGGCTTCCATCACGGGAGAAGGAAACACTTGTGACACCTTGAGAATGAGCACGTTCAAGACGCCGTAAGCACTGACCAGTCCTGATACGCCAGACCTAAAATGATATGTGAAATATACAGTTTTAAGTTTTACATATTAACATTTCCAAAAACAGCAAGTCAGCAACTACAACATCGACAAGAACTGAAGACAGCAAAAATTCAAGGAACCACAAGATAATGAGACAAAGTAGGACCATATGAAGTTATAAACACAAATCATAGAGTGAAATGGAATGCAAGATGGCCCAACATGCACAATAAATAATTTATACCGCATTCATATAAATGCTCTTTTTTAAAAAAAAAAAAAAAAAAAAGAAAGAAAGAAAACCAATAAAGACATATTCATCGTTAAAAAATAAAAATCAGCCTAGACACAATTACCACTAATCTAAGACTTAATTTATAAGTCAATAACAACAGTCAAGCATAAGGGAAGAAAAAGACAGCGCAGATTATCACCCACGTAAAAAAAAGGCATGCAAGACAGGAAGGTGGGACTGACTAAGCTATGCAAAATAGAGGTGACAGAGCAAAGACCTGAGTACATAAGCTCTGGCTGCCAAAAAAAAGTACAGGTTTGGCCAATGGCCAGAAAACACTCGGGTTGCTGGGTGGTACTTGGTAGCCAGAAAAGATGAGGGAAGAATAGGGAGGTGTAAATACAGGGTGCGGTGGCTGGGTTTTCTGTATGGATGAAGGGATACTAATCCTAAAATCCTACTGTTGCAAAAAATAGTGTAAAATCACAAAAATCTCCCTACAAAAATGAGTGGCCAATGCCGTAAAAGGGTGGAGGGTGGGCAAAATACATGATTTCGCCACTGCCTAATGTTGCAGCCACTTTACAATTTTGTCCATAAAATACCACCATCTAGATTGCAATCAGTGCAAAGCAAAAACACAATGCAAGCACAAATTAAAGCTACCAGAGGCCAATCTTCCCCACATCATCACTATACTATTGTTGCACAATTTGACACTATTCACTATTAACCCATGCTTCAGTCATACAATCTAAATTTCACCAAATGAATTTTGTTTGGTAGCTCAGTTCTATTTCACAGAAATAGCGAAGTTATATGTGCAGTGCACTCCAAAGGAGCATTTTAGACAATCCTCTTTTTGCCATCTACGTGGGAAAGCTTTATCTAGGTGGCTAACTTGGTGGACAGCCTTAACATGGTGTACTTGGAATCTTAGAAACCAGATCCTTTTTCATAATGAATCCTTTAACGGCCACAAACTTTTGGAAGATGCCATTTTCTTTTGCTGGTCTTGGCTGAGGAACCTAGAGAATGGTTTTGATACCCCTTTCCATTATTGGTCTAGCAACTTGAGAGAGTGTTTTGTACCTTTGGGGAGGGGTTAATTTACATGTATTTCGTCTTTGGTTTTTTCTTTTTGCGCGATCTGTCAGAACTTCGTCGGCTTTGGTATAAAGCCATCAAAGTTCTGTGTAGATCCCGCTGTTTTGTATCTTCAGCAGTACTCCTTGTACTGTTTTATATATATATATATATATATATATATATATATATATTATCTTTGCTGATCAAAAAAAAAATATGTGCAGTGCACACCTTGAAAATATAAAAATCTACAAAATCAAGAATACAAGAATTTCTTCTAAAGGTTAGCTCATGCAGCCTTAAATGCAGATAAGTATTACTCACTTTAATCTTTCCATCTTGAGACCCAGATGCAAGCATTTCTGAATCTCTGCTAAAGTCTACACAAAGCACAGCATCATCATGCATCATGAACACTTCCTGCAAGTTCATAGAATCAGAAAATGTCTAAGGCAAAGACTTTTGGTAAACTATAAGAAATTTCCTTTAAATCGATAGTATTAAAATTCTTAGACAGCATAAATCAAGCAGATATGTTCACAACTTCATACACTTACTGAACACAAAGTGAGGAAGAGACAAATCATCAAAACAAGACATCGTATCATGAAAGAAAATACAATCACATGAGTAAAAGGAGTAATCTGTGCATAAATTTATATTTATATATATTACAGAACCACCAAACTGTACTTAATGTTACAGTCAAAGTTGAAATAGTTCCTAAAATGACAACAGAGATCTGAGTGAAATATCTTTTCTACAGCTTTTAATGCAGTTATAAACGTAAAGGTACCAGAGTAACAAAAGTGTTTGGTAACCTTGGGGCTAAGTGAATCTTACCAAGGAAATATATCAGCCAAATATCTATTTCCAAATTCATCATCAACTATCACATACAAGACATTTATTTATTCTTGGCAGTAAAGCCATTCAAATAAAAACTCACTCACATCAGCTTGGTATTGTAGATCTTTCTTCAGCTTTCCACTTATGTAATCCCACACCTAGAAATATGTCCCAAAAATCAGGAAGAAAACTGTTGAAAATGAAACTTTAAACTCAAATTATGTATACCTCAATAAACCCATCAACTGAGCATGATACAAGAAACTGCCCATCCGGTGAAAAGCAAGCACATTCTGCATGACTTTTTGTCCCAAACTAAACAAGCAGACACAAAACATAAGGGTCAGATTATGCAAGCCTTTAAAAATAATAAGACAGGGAAAATAATGATGAATAACAAATGTCATATGAAAGAAAAATAGAGAAATGGTCAGATTATGCAACCTTCAATGTGATTTGGCAGAATAAAACTAATCAAGCTGTGAAACAATGCCTAAATGAATATAGAAAACATACCTTTATCGTGTGAGAAAGAGTCGTTGGATACATGTCATCCACATCTTGTTTCATAGCAGCTGTTCCACGAAACAAATCAAACTGCGTTCCTGGAGGAAGTAACCCTGAGAAAGCCCAAAGGAAAGCATAGCTCAATCAGCTCAATCAAGATGTAAAGATATAAATTTTCCTACAAATAGCATCATGACAACCTCTTAGAATGTGGGTTTAGGTCTATTTTGGCCTTATCTTTAGTCGATGTGGGACTTGGGTTTTTTTCCAATACATCCCCTTATGCCCAGACACTTTTGGGCTTGGTGCGTGGATGACATGGTGGGTGGCCCGTTTGATGGATCTAGGATAGGCTTTGATACCATCTTAGAATTTGGATTTGGGCCTAACTCAACCCCAAAAGCTAGCTCATGGGGTGAGGGTTGCCCACCACTTATATATTCTATCTTGGCCTGATCTCTAGCTGATGTGGAACTTGGATTTTTTTCCAATACAACCAAACATGCCTTATAAGCACTACTTAGGCAGTTATGCCATATCACTAAGTGATGCATGACTAAACACAGCTGCTCACGCCACAAAGAAGGTGTTGGAGGCTTCAATGAAGGCAGGCTTAGAGCGACCATAATTAAAGCGGCTTGCCAACAAGAAGTTTCTTTTCTGCTTATTATTAGAGAAATGAAAGATGCATCATGCATGCATATAACTGAAATATTCATTTCTAGCATCTATAAGTTGCAGAAATGAAGTAAAGGCTTTGTCCTGGCTCCCGAGCCAAAAGAACAAAAAATAAATAACACAGTGAATTGCATAAGAAACACAACAAAAGAACTTGTAAGCAGATGACCACAGTGATGATAAATCTTAATTTTCATATAAAAGTTGACCATGAAAGTAATTTATTGTGGCATCAACATGTTACCATGCAATTACCTTGATGCTGCTGCCACTTCAAAGCCTGACCAATTAAAGCCATCAATCGGGATGGTGGCACTACAGTAACTTCTGCTGCAAGAGCTGAAAATGCAATGAAAGAGAAGTTATTAAAGTAAAACCCCCCAAAAAAAGATAAATAACAAACTGTTTGTCTGTATCCCTAGCAATGGAAGAAGAAAACTTTCATTTCCAATCAAGAAACAGTTGTTCATTAAAATAAAAAGTAAAAAAAAAAATAGTATCACAATTAGATAGTAACTACTACAAAAGTAAAAGACAGAAACCTTGGGCTATTTGAGCACGTCGCTTCTCTTTTGTTGAGTCTTGATAAGCCTGTCACATAGGACATAAATCATAAACCCTTGTGCAAAGAAACAAAATGAAGTCCAATAAATATCAATCCTGAGGACATGGCTAGAAATAAAACTACAAAAGTCATAATTCATTCTATAATACTCATTATTCCAAGAACAGATAATAATAAGTGTTAATGATTTTTTTAGTCCTTGAAAATTTCCCATCAGAGTTAAAGCTGAATGATCAAACAATTGTAACAGAGTGCAGAAACAAAATAGAAAAAAGGGAAACAAGCAACAAGTTGCTTAATTTAGACAACAATCACAACATGAAATTGAAAAAAAAATAAAATTATAGAATGTATTTCTAACCTCATTTGGATCAAAATAAGTTCTAACTAGGAGATGTTCAAGACGCAAATATCTTTCAGGCTGCTCTTGTTTCATTACACCCATCACCTGTGTTTGCCTTAAAATAGCACGTGCAGTATCCAGTTCTCGAAGTTCAATCATTTCTAATACAATCTGCAATCATGTTAAAATACAAATCTATTTGAAACATCACTAACTTGACTGAAACAGACAACATTATTAGAGTGTTATACAGATCAAGTGTTACAGACTACAAGACAAGCGTTTATGAATAGCAAACAGTCAAACACTGCTGAACAACAATTCCTGAATATCACTTTATTTGTATTGGCTCAGCTCAATACTCTTTTAGCCTAATTTGTTAGCATCACTTTCAAAGTGAAGTGGGAAAAATTGATTCCCAGTAGCCTACCTCATTTGGCAACTATCAAGCATTCTCAAAGACAAGTGAAATTTTTTAACTTACTCCATTGACAAGAATTGAATCCAGATGTGGGGCACAAATAATTATTTATATCTATAGTTAAAAAATTATTATACTTTGCCATCTAACAAAATTGTTTCTTCTCAACTCACTCTTAAAATATCACTTGCAAATACAAATAATATTTTTTTAACCTAAATTGTTCCAAAATAAATTCTTTCAGCATCAATTTCTACCAAAATTAAACACCTTTTATTCCACCCATGCGGAGAGTGGAATTAATAACTTAAACCAGTTATTGAAGTCCTTAAGATTCTCTCTTTTTTGAAATAAGTAATTAACACGTTGTATTTTAGCCAATTGGGGGGGGGGAAGAATCACACATGAACAGAATTCTATCCCAAAGTAGAGCAGGTTAAAAATTATTAAACTACTTATATAGCACAGAAAATATTACAACTCCCCTAAAATTTGAACAGCACATAATTAAAAAAAAAATGATTATGCACTTAAAAGCTAGTGAACCAGCTACACAAAAAGCAAATGTCAAGAAAATGAGAATCAACAACTCAATATCTGAAAGGGCACCATGCCAGTAGCTACTACTTGCTAACACTAACCAGCAACTGAGTTTAGGTTAGGCAGATTGATTAACAACAACATTCATCTAGGAAGATTGATTAGCAACAGCATTCAGCATTTCCTATGCCAACTGCATCACTATTTTGACCCTCACCAGCCTCTATTTCAACATTTCAGCCTATCCTACCAAATCTCGATAACTCCACCCAACCTCATTGCCAAATTAAAATTTAAAGCTGTTCATATAAATGACAGGGTTTAAAAGCCATCAAAAAGTCCATACCCAGCATTGAAGTTTGTGATTGAGTGAACATACACTAAACAGTGACAAGCCATAAACCAAAGTGAGTCACACGCAGCACAAAATACCTGCTCATACAAATCCTCCAACTTATTCCTGGGAAGCTTGAGTTGAGAAACTTGAGGCAATATCGCATCCCATCTTCCACTATTAATATCAGCAACAAAGGTTTCAATGCTGTCAACAGTGTTAAGAGAAACCTGGCATTCGTTCTGCAGCATCTGAAAAGTCTGATGCAACGAATTTTCTTTGCAAAACTGAAGCACAATTTTGATGACACTGCGAAGGGGCAAACAAAAATTGAAAATTACACATAAATTCAAAAGAAAAAAGAGATCTATTGTGCGAAAGAACCATTAAACGAGCTTCAATTAGACGTCAAACAAAATTGAAACATGTGATTCAGTAAATGAAGAAAATTAAATTCCTATATTCAAGAGCTCGCAAATGAAACTACTTACTCCCGAGCTTCAATTTCGAGCGTAGACATTGCTGCTATATCGATTGGACTTACACCAAGATGTCTGCGTAGGGTTTTAGTGCAGATTCAACGAAACTCTGTTTTATGTTATCACTTATCACTTCCAACGTTCTTCTCAGGCCATAATCGCGTTACTGACGTTCTTTTTATTGGAACAAGTGAACAAACAAATCCTATTTGCTCCTACTTGCGGATTGATCTGGGTCGTCAAACCCGATAGCCCACATGGGTAGGGTTTTAGGCCTTGTTCTACTGCTAGACGGGCCTCCCTGCCTTAGGTGGGCTGGCCTAGCTTCTTGAGGGATGAGTTACATACACCATTATTTTTTCTTATACATCATTCATGAATAATGCCTTTCCAAAATTACCCTTCGCTTTTTTAACGCTTTTATACACGGATACGTAATATTGATACTTACGGATTCGTCAATCCGTAAGAATTTTTTTTTTACATGTACGGATTGGGCAATCCGTAAGCCCAATCAGTTTATTTTTTTTATATACGGATTGGGCTTACGGTTTGGATTTACGGATTGCCCAATCCGTATATAAAAAAAAATAAACGGATTGGGCTTACGGATTGCCCAATCCGTACATGTAAAAAAAAATTCTTACGGATTGACGAATCCGTAAGTATCAATATTACATATCCGTGTATAAAAGCGTTAAAAAAGCGAAGGGTAATTTTGGAAAGACATTGTTCATGAATGGTGTATAAGAAAAAATAATGGTGTATGTAGCTCATCCCGCTTCTTGATGGTTTTCTTTGTATCACACACCCAAAACAAGAAAAATGAGTTAACCATGATAAAGATTAATTTTATAAAAAAATTATTTATTATTTATTTTTTTATTAATTTTTTTCTTATATATAAAAGAACCTAGATAATAATTATAATATGATAGAGAGAGTATAAGAGAAGTGTTATTAGTATTTATTAAGACTCTCTTATTATAAATATTGATTATATAGAGTGTGTTGATAAACTAAAGACATTGCCATTTTAATGAAATATTTTAATTCCTTCTTTTTTACAAGACAAATATGCCATTTCAATATTGGAACTAATTGTAATGAATTAATAAAACATTAATTATGGATATGACATCTAGCTCAATTAATTTTCTCAATACACACACGTGGCATATCAAGTAAGAAGACTTTTATTATGAGAGAATAAGATGTGTGAATCTTAGCTATATTTTTACTTGTAATTTTATTAAATTCAGGAAATACATTTATATACCAGTGATTTTTTTATTTATTATGTAAGTTCGTCATTGTATTTATCTATGATTATATGATCCAAACTTATTTTTATTATCCTCTTGTATAAATAGAGAGACCCACATAAATGAATTATTATTTATGTATTGTAGATAGTTTTAATGAATACTCATTAGATTTGGGTCTAATTATTTTAATGGATACTTGACTTTTGCAAGCACGTATAGCTCTTACATAATACCTTTTTTAAAGAGTTATATAAAACTTAAAAGCAACTATTATGACTTTTATTTATATTACAGTGGGGAGGCTATGGAAAATTAAATCTCCAATTAATGGCAATATGTATGAATGTCCGGTGATAGTGAAGAAGGACCAGATACAGGACCACAAAGAGCATCCATCTAAAACTAACAATGGAGACAAACAAAACAATTCAAATGACTTGGCACAACATTAATAATGGAAAGATAATGTACTATGAGAAAAGTGATGCCGAGGGAAAACTAAGAATCGGGTAACAACTATAGTATGATTATTGCTGTATTAAAAAGAATTAAATTGCTTGGAATATATATCGATACAACTAAAATATAGTTTGAGATATTTTGTCAAGTTTATAATTTTTTTCATTTTTTATGCTGATGTTTGTTTTTATTTTATACTCTTATGCTGCTTCATACATTTTGATTAATAATCAGTTGTCTTTATGCGTACTTGTACTTTTTTTAATGGGCAAGACTATAGTGACCTGACGACAGTACTAAACTACTAGCAGATTTCCTTTTTATAGTGTGTATAAATTCCTAGTTAATCTTCAATTAAAAAGGTAGAGTACAAATTAATGTCATTGATTATGAGTTTTGTCTATTCATAATTTTAAAAGCCATAACTTTGATCCTTTCTTCATTGGCGGCAGGTTATCAAGTAATGATACGGTCTGATATTTTTAGATAGATAAGAATATAAAATAATATCAAAAAAATTACAATAATTTATACATCCTATTCCATCAACTAAATCATACATCTTGACCAATACGATCTGGTAGGTAATAGCGAGAATGTAGACTTAACTCATTATTAACTTACAAAAATAATCACGAGAACTGAAAATCTCTTTTGATTGAATAACTTAATTAGTGAAAAAATACTAAGTTGATTTGATATAAAACTTCGTGATATATATCCTAAAATGAAAAAAAAAATTAAATGAAGAATAATTATAGATTTTTTATTTTAAAAATTCAAAAATTATAATATAAATTATAGGTTATATAAAAATCCTCTTTAATCTACCTTTTTTAAGAAAATTTTTGCATGTAAGTCCGTCAATAATGATTGGAACAAATCACTGTTATGAAAATTTTAAGGTGTTAATGTGTGTGTTTTAATCTAGATTATTTAAATATGATCTAACAGTCAATTTATAACACTTATTTCTTACAATAAAAAAATCACACATATATATATATATATAGGGAATGTGTCTGACAAGAGTCGGTTTTTTAAGAGTAAAAAAAGTAGTTTTCTTAGAAATTGTTGATATAAATGGTTTAACACCTAGTTTCCTTAATTAAGGTTTAAGATTTGATCTTTGGTTTGAATATAGAGTCACAACTAAAAGTATCATTTTATTTTAAAATGGGTCCAGAAGAGGAGAGATAATTAGTTGGATGTCAAATAAAAAATCTTGAATACCTCTCATTAAACAAAAAACAAAAAAGAGAATAATTTTGAACGATCAAACCATACATAAATTTTCAAGATTTTAATAACATGTCATGTGCCTAATGATGACATTTACCAATGGACATTTGTCAAAAGTCAACTCTACGCCCATTGTTTTATACGTAGGGTGAGAGAAAAGATAATAACCAGCAAGAAATATAAATAAATTATATACATGATGCCAAGTAGAGAGATAGATAGGTACAATAGACAATTGCATGTAGTTAGAAAAGTCGCTATGTGTGGAAAAGTTTGTTTTGTATAATCTTTGACTAAATCATGATTTGGGTAGGGATGTTTATGAGTATGGGTTAAGCGTGAATCTGAATTAATATGAACAATTTAAGTTAGGTTATTTATGTATTTTTGATTGAAATTGTTCATATACGGATTGAGTCACAAGTCTAGATTTATAGATCCGTTGATCCGATTTGTCAACTCGTAATAAAAATATAAATTTTATTATTTATTTATATATATATATATATTAAAATTTAAAAATAAAAAATTATTTTGACAATAAAAAAAGGTGTGGGGCCGAATGAAGAGTCAGCCTATAATCATCTCATCTCATTCTTGCTTTGAAGGTGCGGTATTATAAATGTCACGGGTTTATGTTTCTTTTTCTTTTGCACTTCTGTGTTCTGTCTTATCTCATCTTCTTCTTTGTGCTTCATTGCTTCTGTTCTCTCTCATTTCATCTTCTTCTTTGCAGTTCTACACCAGCTCCTTCTTTGTTCTCTCTCATCTCATCTCATCTCATCTCATCAGATCGATCAAGCATCAAGTTTTCCTTTGCGCTTTCTTTTTCTTTTCCGAAGCTTTTTAACTTCCCGTGATTTTTCTGATTTGTATTCATTGGGATTTTGATGGAAACAGGGATGAGAAGAAAAGAAATAACCTTCGTTGTTGAGTGTTGACTTGAATTTTTGGTTATAGTAAAACTTATTGCAAGAAATTAATTTGTAAAAAATAGTTGTATTCAGGCTATTATAGTAAATCTTGTTCAAGAATCTATTGTTTTAATTTATATTATAAGTCTATTTTAGAACATTATGTTGATGGTATTAAATAAATCATTTTTACTATTTTCATACATTTGATAATATTGTGTTAATTGTAGTGGATATTTGAAAGAATCATTATATAAAATAGTAGTTTTAAGAAAAAAATTTAAATGGATAACCCGTTGGTCCGAACTGAACCAAACCGTTCATGAACGAGTTGGGTTAGGTTTCAAAAAAAAATTTGAAAATCGAACTAAACCAAATCGATCGAATTTGATTAGATTGGATCCTAATTTTGACCAAAACCTATTCAAACCCCTAATATAGGAAAGCTTTAGAAATTTAAAAAAAAAAAAAAAAAAAAACCACCAAAGACATTATTTGGCGACCTATATATAAAAGCACTTCAACATGCACTATCATCTATAACTTGTGTAGTTTGAAATGTAATTTTCTTGCAAATTTATTATACTAATTATAATTAATCACCTTGACTGCATGTGTTTTGCAAGGACGAAGACTAGGTGGCAGTAAAAGGTTGCCTCCACTTACTTTTGGGTGGCTTCTAGTGAGTGAACTCTATCAATTTTTGTTATCTCTCTTTCTTTCTATTCTATAGCCTCTTTTAAGTTTTAAAAAAATAAAATTTGTTTAACAATTAGTCCAATGTGTTGAATGTAGAATAAGGTATCGTTCCGTTGAAGACCTTAAACCAAAATTTCCTCAGTTGAAAACTTAAAAAAAATGCAGGAAATAAATCTTTCACTGCTCTTCTTTTTATTCATTTCGAGAGTAATTTACGATTATATCTGTAACCCAGCGGAGCCCAACTTAACAATTTAGCTTAATAATGTGTATTGCATGCACATATACAATATATATAGATAAAATTTAAGAAAAATATTAAAAATCACTAGTGCAATAGCATGCGTTAAAAAATTGTAGTAAAACAATATCGTTACATTATAATATCTGCTGTATAGAGAGTGAAACAGAAGCAGTTCTTTTTATTTATTTTTACAATGACAACGATATAATCATTATCACAAACAATTCTTTATTCTTTAAACTTTGTCTCATTTTTCAAAGAAAATGGATTCATAATGATGTATGAATACTCGTATATATTAAATATTTTATCAATATCTGTTTTTTTTATCATATCATATCATATATTATATCTACATTTTCTTTTTTCTATGTCCAAGTGTCATCTAATGTTAGGTCATGGGTGTCATGAATTATTATCCAAAACAAACTATGATCAGTTGGAGAGAGAAATGTTGACTGGCTCGGTGACTTCTTTATAAAGAGTGTTCAACAATCAACATTTCTAGACTACCATCTACATAGAAACTTTGTAGCTTGAAATGGGTTTTTTCATGCAATCTTTGTTACTTACTTTGCTCACCTTGGTTGCATCTATCTTTGTTTTGCAGAAAAGAAGAAGACTACTAGTACTAGGTGGCACTAAAAGCTTGCCCCCAGGTAGCTTTGGGTGGCCCCTAGTGGGTGAAACCTACCAATTTTTGTTCAACAAGATTGAACATTTCCTTCAAGAGAGGGTTCAAAAGCACTCCTCAGAGATCTTCCACACACACATTCTAGGAGAGTCAACAGTGGTTCTTTGTGGCCCTGGAGCAAACAAATTTGTCTCCACCAATGAGACAAAGCTTGTCAAGGTTTCGTACATGAAGACTCAGCGCAGGTTCTTCAACATTCCTGATCAAACACATGCACCTAAGACAAAACCAACACAAGAAGCTGCATCTGCTGCTCCTGTGAAGATCTTGGGGATTCTGAAACCTGAGGGAATATCTAGGTACATGGGGAACAAGATTGAATCCACCATGCACCAACATTTCATGACACACTGGGAAGGAAAAAAAGAAGTGAAGGTGTACCCTTTGGTGAAGGCCTTTACCCTTACACTTGTGTGCCAATTCTTCTTAGGAATTGATGGACCAAAATTTGCCAGTGAGTTTGAGAACTTGTATTTTGGGATCTATTCTGTTCCTGTGAATTTTCCAGGCTCCACATACCATAAGGCACTGAAGGCTGCAGCTGCTATAAGGAAAGAGATCCAATTTCTGATCAAAGAGAAGATTGACGCTTTGTCCAAGGGGCAAGTTGTGGATGACCTAATAGCACACGTAGTCGGTGCTGAGCAGGGTGGAAAATATGTGCCAAGACTTGAAATAAGCAACATCATCATGGGGTTGATGAATTCCGGCCACATACCAATAGCTATTACTCTGGCTTTCATGATCAAACACATTGGACAGAGGCCTGATATCTACCAAAAAATCTTATCCGGTAATTTAAGATACTAATTGTATATAACATGACAAAATTTAAATTCAGCTTCTTAGCTACTTTTAGTGCAGCTCTCTAATCAGAATTGGAGTTCCACGTTAATAACTTATAGTAACTTTTTACCTAAATCTTTATCATGCAAATTGCTGAGGTGAAAGTCTAATTTTAATCAGAAAACAATACCAGAAATAGCTAAGAAACTGCATCTAAGTTTTGTCTGTAAAATATTGTAGCTATTTTAAGGTGGTATGAGATAAAATATGATTTTGGGTTTAAGCCAGGAGAGTACAGTTTTTGTTTTTGGCTTTTCTTTTTGGACTCAAAATGCAAGATCTGAAACAAAATAAGGTTGACATACCACATAGCCAAATATAAGTGGCAGACACAAATAAGGCCCAACAGAATTATGTATGCTTAATTTTCCTTTCTAAAAAAGGCTATATATCTTGCTTACTTTTATTTGAATCAGAGCATGCTGATATTACAAAATCCAAAGGATCCGGTACTGCACTAGATTGGAACAGCATACAGAAATTGAAATACACATGGGCTGTTGCACAAGAGACCATGAGACTCTACCCAACTGCACCAGGTGCATTCAGAGAGGCAATAACAGATATAAACTATGAAGGTTTCACTATTCCAAAGGGGTGGAAGGTACCTTGATAAAGAAAGATTGTTAAGATATTAATTGAAACATGTAAATTAAATTTGTCACTAACTTCTTTATTTGCATTTATTTTCACAGATCTTTTGGGCATTTATTGGAACAAATAAGAATCCAAATTACTTTCATGAACCTGAAAGTTTTGATCCCTCAAGGTTTGAAGGGAATGTTCCTGTTCCATACACTTTGATACCCTTTGGAGCTGGACCAAGAACTTGCCCTGGAAAAGACTACACACGGTTTGTGGTCCTCAATTTCATTCACATTCTCATAACCAAGTTCAAGTGGGAAGTTATACTTCCTGATGAGAAGGTTTCTGGTTCTTCGATACCTATCCCAGCAGAGGGAATTCCTATACGTCTTCATCACTACTAAGTTTTCATGAGTGCATATATTGTGAAGTTTGAAGAAAATCTTTGGGTGTATAGTTTATCTATCAGTGCAGATTAAATGGAGAATATGATCAATATCATAATAAAGGTGACAAATGCCCCAAACAATTAAAATGTAAAGTTGGTTATACGATTATATGTCTAAATGTAATGTGATGATGATAATGTAATAAGAATATTCTCAATGTATTCTAGTCATTTTTTAGAGGGAAAAAAAGTGATGTTAAGTAGCTATTATCATTTAACAATAAGTCATGGTCCATCCGTACGTGCAAAATCCTATTAATAAAAGAGATATTCATATCAATCAATATGGTCCCAACCCACCTGAATTTGATTTGTTATTGAAAGCAGCGTGATTAGTATATTCAACTAATAATCGAAATTCATTGGACAACGAGATACTGGACCACAAATTCATAAACCAAAAGCGACAACGAACAACACGTAGGATACCCCGAAAGTCCTAGACCATGCATGCATGATGACAAGGACGAGAATGCTCTGACAGAAAGAATTATTCTTACCACTCATTTGGCAGTTAGATATGATAATAAGAGTATAATAAATTTTAATCCTATTTAATTATTGTGTTATATCTTGTCTTATATTTGATAACAATATGGTAATGATAGATGTTAATAATGATAGTGACAATGATATAGTAATAACTTTAAGGTTGATAATGATAATGATTGGCATTATAGAAAATGGTGGGGTTGTTGGACTGATGATTGTGGTGAGAGAGAGAGAATAATTCAACTATTCTTATCTATTGTATTTTATCTATTGTATATATACTAAGGATTGACAAATCATTTAATGGTGTATCAAATAATTAATTACAACAAAATAGGATAATTAACAGTTGTAAAAAAGCATAAAGATATATATATACTGTTATTATATTTGTGCTCCCTATATTTATTATTGACTAATTTCTTTTTTATATTTTGCTCATTTTATACTTTATTTGATTGGACCATTTATTATAATTTATATGATAAAATATGTTACTAGTTCATTAAATTTTTTCTAAGTCGGACCTCAAATTTTTTTTTTCCATTTCTTTATAAAAAGATGGAAAGTGATTTAGATAACACTTTGAGGATAAAAAATGGTGCATTTCAAAAATAGAAGGACAAAAAATGAAAAAAAAATAGAAAATTTAAAACTGAACTTTAAAATTTTAGAAGAACCAAAAATATGTTTTATCATGTTTTATATTTCATTTTCATATATGTGATAATAAATATATTTTTCTAAAAAACAATATATTCCAATTGACTTTAAGTCCTAAATCTGTATCTTATTCTATCATATTTTTATTACCAAATGGAACCTTAAGTTTTGGTGAGTAAATATATTGTGAACATGAAGCATTTGAAAAACATGCATCCTTGAGTGTATAACAATGTAAAATTCGGCATACAATCATCTGTAGTTAAGACAATAAATAATAAGATAGAATGAATTTAATTTGGATATATTATTATCACCGTAACAAATTATAAAGTAGTCATGATTGAATTAAATTTTAAGAATATTCTCAATGTGTTCTTGTCATTGTAAAGAAGGAGAAAAAACATTACATTAACTTTAGAATAATTAATAATATATATTATATAAGTAATTATATTCTTTTTTTCATTTTTTTTTCTTTTATCTCTTCTTTACTTATCACATTACTTATTACTATATTTTTCAGTTTCTCTTTCAACCTTTTCTTTTTTACTTCCTATCAATCTCTTCTTCTATCCCAAATTCACTTCAAATGCATGTATAGCTCGAAAGGAAAATTATGATGAAAAAAATGCAATTAAGTCGTAGTCCTTCGTACCTAATATAAGAGTTTTTAATATCAATTAATTGTTCGATTAATCCAGACCTATCTGAATTTAATTGTTACTGAAAGCAGCGTGATTAGCACTCAAATAATAATTACATTCATTCATGAATACACCGAGATACTGGACCACAAATTCATAAACCAAAAGCGACAACACACAACACCTAAGACAACCCCTCAAAAGTCTTAGGCCATGCATGCATGACACAAGGACCACAAGCGCGTGCACACACATTTTGTAGGGTGTCATAAAATTATGTCTTAATAACTTTAAAACATGTAAAGAAGAAAGAACCAAGCTACATTTATTAATAACTCTTTGTATAATATGAAATTAAGTAATTTAGTTATTAAATTATTTAATATTAAAATTGATATAATTTAGACATTTGTTGATATATATCTAATAATGGATATTGATTGATATTTTAAATAACATATCTATCGCAATAAAATAGAACAATTAAATATCAATTAATTTTTAGTTTAGATGAAATTTTATAAACTAAATTTATTTTATAAAATATTTCAATTCAATGATTAGATTACTTAATCTCATTCTATACACGCTTTTTTGTCACCATAACATTGATGTGAAATATTTATCAATTTTGCTAGTGACTAATATCTATCAAGAAACTTGACTAATTATCATTAGTGGAGTCTTTTTTTCAAATCGCATTTTTTAATTCACTAAATTTGAACTCAAAATCTTACATAAGAGGTATGAGTCAAATATCACTCGAACCAATAATTTGTTTTTAAAGACGTATTAAGTGAATACTTATTATTATTATTATAAAAATTATATATATATATATATATATATATATATATACTGTCATGTGACAATTTTTCTTATGAATTCATTTTTTTCCTATATTTCAAATTATAAGGGTAATTTATAATTGTGCATGTGTATTATATTTAAAAATGCTACTAAAAAGTTAACACTTGTGAAGGCCATGTGTGAAGGGCATGGATCTAATCAAGAAGAAACGATGGTCCATAAACACTCCTTAGCCTGTGCTAACGCTTAGGCAAAGTAGTGCAAGAACCCACGGGCGTCCCATCTAACCTCAATGAATGCTTCCACTTGGGGAATTATGGTCAGTTCTCCGTAATGTCCAATTGACCAAAAAATACCAAAAGGACCCCCCACCTGTTGATTCTATTCAGGCACAACAATTACTACACCACGCCCTTGACAAGGAAAGAATTCAAAGATGAAAAACCATATGTATTTTGTGGTGTAAGACTGAAGAGAAATAAGGGATGGGAAAAAGTGAGAGAGAGAGAGAGAGAGAGAGAGAGAGAGAGAAATGAAAGATATGAAAGTAATGTGATATAAATATCATTGTAGACAAAATTTATAATAGAGCCTCTGCATTATATTATTGAATCATTATACGGTGAATACATGTAACATGTAACGAATGGACTACATGCTCCCTAAGAAAAAATTCCCCAGTGCGAAATCACTGGAGTAAAAGAAGAAAAAAATAATATCAACCCCTATTCTAAGATATAGAAGGGCAGCTGAAATGGATGCTGTCGAGGTTTCTTCTAGTCTTCTGCTATGTTAGAATTCTAAGTAATTCAAAGTACTGCATTTGAAACCCCGTAACCATCACGATGAGATTTTTGCCATCTCCATGCAACCTTCAAACTCTGTTGAAGATCAGTGTGCTTAGCAATCCAATTCAATTCATGTTTGATCTTTGTCGGGTCACTGTACACCTCAGCATAATCGCCAGGACGACGTGGAAGGTAGTCTACTTTAATGTCAACCCCTGTGGCCTTTTTACAAGCTTCCACAAACTCCTTCACTGAACTACCTGATAAACATAACACCCGTGAGAATCTTGACACAACTAAGGTATGAGCTAAACTATTTTACTACAAAGAAATGTACAATGGTTTAAGAACATTTTCCAGTTCTATTTTCCGTTTTTACTTTATCTCTTGTTTTCAGATGTTAATACAGAAAACAGTGAAAAAAATGTTTTGTTGTTTTAGGGGGCGTTTACTTGTGCTTTTATTTCTTGTCTTCATTTGCTGTTTTCATTGTTAATTATAAAAAACACACCTTGTTTTTAATCTGTTTTCAAAGATTTGTACAGGAAACACAGAATAACTTTTTTTTTTATTTACCTCCTGTACAAATCTTTAAAAACAGGAAACAGATTTAAAACAAGATGGCAAGTTTGGCCCTTCAATATTTTCACTTTTTCCTGTATAAATATCAAGAAGCAGGAAATAAGTGAAATTTTTTTTTTTTTTTCAAAATTAAACGACCCCTAAAGTGCTATATTCATGATCAAAGTGTTTTAACCTACCCTTTCCAGTGCCAACATTGTAGAACCCGACTTTACTAGGTTGCGCCTTTTCCAGAGCTTTCACATGAGCATCAACCAGGTCAGTTACATCAATATAATCTCGTACACAAGTTCCATCAGCCGTCTTATAGTCTGTTCCTCTTACCTGCAAAGTGGCAGCACACAATGAGCACACCTGCAAGTACTACATGAAATGAATTTGATAAAATTGGACAAGTTCATGACATAATCATCTAGACCATTTGAGCAAGTTGTAAATAATAAGTATAAGAAATAAGTTATTATTGACGCTCAAAGATTTCCATGTACCATAAAATTAAACGTTTAAGCTTACAAACCATTTCCAGGACTTGTATGACCAAATTCTTTTCAGATTTTGTATAGGAGCTTACAAACCTTTTTTCTACCAAGTTTTCAGCATAAATGAAATGCAATTGCAACAACCTCTAACGGTTAAAAAGCCATAGATGTAGTATTCTTCAACGTGATTGGCAGGAAACTTAGGACTAAGTCAATATCTTATATGAATACTAAGCAAATTCAAATTAAATACATAACAGCTCGAGTTTTTCACTAGCAAGAAAATATGAACATTATTCTGATGTTGGAAAATTCAGTTAAAAACTTATATTCTAGACTAAATGTATGGAAAAGAAAATTAGAAGATTTATCAAGAGTTTGATGGCTCTGAAAAATATTACGCCTAAGCTAGTTGCCTCATATTGGTTCAATTCCTCTGAAAATGCATAATATATGATGCACTGTAATCTCCTTAAGAAGAGCAATTTCCGATTTTTGTAATGAAGTAATGAAATAGAATGATACTAGGTTCTATTGTTTGGTATTTGAAATAGAATGGGATGGAATGGAACTTGAATGAATGCATTTGAATCCATTCCATCCAATACTCCTGTTTCTTACCCTCTAATTTGGGGGGAAGGGGAGGTGTCATGTGGGAGGAACTAGGGCTTACTTTTTCCCCCATTCCAAGATATCTAAAGTCTAAACGATGAAGTGTGAACTTTTTAAGCCCATTTCGCTCCATTCCATTCTATTTCACTTATCATTAAATATCCAAACATAGCCTGACTTCTATTGAGAATTCCTTTTTAGCCATAAGCATAAATGGAATGGGCATACCTTTAAACCAGGTACAATACCACGAGCAGCATCAAAGCAGGCACCCGATATTCGACCTTGCTCTCGCAGTTCAGGCCTAGGAGCCTCACCCAATCTTCCCTCAGGGTCTGATCCAATCACATTGAAGTATCTGGTGGTTTCCCAAAGAAAAGTTACCAATAATTACCAGCATAGATAATTCTGAAACATCATCAACTTCCAATGATTGGCTATATTTCATCCACAGTCAAACCTCAAACTGTACATGAATCAATTGTCCAAACAACATGGGGTAGACAGTTTTGTAAAGCCAACGAATCCAAATACAATAATGTCGTTTTTTCTTTTTGATTGTTTTCCACACATAAAGGAACGTGTCAGAAGCTCCATAATTTTTCCCAACTATGCATTGATTAAATGGATCATTTTGCAAGGTTTCCATATATTTCAGATATAGTTAGAATCACTTACAGCTTTTGCAACAAAGGGCAAATGGAATAAAAATAAGATATAAAAATCTATTTAAAATGAAGGGAAATGCAAATCCAAAATACAAACCTCAGAATCATTATTGCCATTTCAGAGTTTTTAGAAAAATCAAGAATAATATCTTCTGCCATCTTCTTGGCTTTCCCATATGGATTTATTGGGACCTGATATATAGAAATAGAACATCAATTTTAACACTAAATCTCCTCAAGCAGTACAGTCAAATCAGGATGCAATGAAAAACAAAATATTCTCAACCAACCCCCATAATTCAACTATCCTTAGATTCCCACCTGCTTTGTTTCTTCTGTAATGGGCATCTTCTCAGGTTCCCCGTATGTTGCACATGTACTGGAATATATCAATGTCTTCACATCATGTTTAGCCATAGACTCCAATACCAACAAAGTGTTTGATGTAATATTGTGATAATACCTGGCAAACATGCGAATTAGAAATAAATTAAATCTATAAAGTAAAACCAAAGTTGATCAATCCAACACTAAATAATCATTCTCATAACAACAATTTGTTCAACTCTCAACAAAATCATATCTAATTACAAAGAATGGCAATAGCAATAGCATAATGCAATTCATAGAGTAGCAATTGCAAATATAGGTACACTCAAACCAAAAATATCCTCTAGATAAAGATGATTTTCAAATGGTCCAACTTTTCTGTTATTAGTCTGGTATGCATTGTAAACATTATGTCAATAAGAACAACTATGGTTTGTCTTTGAAGTTCTTATCCATAATATTGAACAGTAAATAGAAAAATATATTATCTTGCATCACAGTTTGTGGGACTCAATGCGTGACTTAATTGGCAAAGCCAAGACCATAATAGAAATCTCTGTGCCAGTTCAAATAATGTTTAAAATGTCAATGTGTATCTAAAAGAAAATGTGATTTGTGGTACTAAGATATAGATGGTGAAAATTAGAAACTGAACACAAGTGCCACTTCCACAACTTTTTCAGCTGAGATAAATGTGACGAACAAAATCTAGAAGTGTTAGAAACTGAACATAAGTGCCACTTCCACAACTTTTTCAGCTGAGATAAATGTGACAAACAAAATCTAGAAGTGCTTACTTAAGAGGATCAACAGTGCTTTCTCCCACATATGCAACAGCAGCGAAGTGCATCACGGCATCAAATTTGTTCTCCAAAAATATTTTATTAACCTGATAACCAGTCGAATAAACTATCTTTCAATGGCCTTCCCCATATATGCCATTAAAATAATAAAAAAAGAAGTGACACCAAAGTATTTCTTGTAACAAAGTGTGTAAGCATACAGATATTGGATCTCCCAAGTCAGCATAAATAAATTGAAGCCTTCCAGGTTCTGGAAATAAGTCTTGAAGAACCTTGATGGCCCCCAAATTTCCTCGTGACAGATTGTCCTGCCAGAAAAAAAAATGTTATGTATGTAGCAACCACACTGATCAGTGCATTTAGCTTTAACAGAATCATCTTTATGAATTGACATACTACTATGGTGACACGATAATTCTCCTTCAGAAGTCGTAGAGTAGCATGTGAACCAATATATCCTGCACCCCCTGTTACTAAAACATGAGTGACTCCAGGTTCGTGAACTGCAAACTGAAAAAGGGGGGAGAAACAGAAGGAAAAAAACGAATTAGAAATAGCTAGATGAATAAAAGAGAAAACAGTACAGTTGACTTATTACGCAAAAAGATTGAGCGAGAGAAAGAAGAGAATTATAACTGAAAACCACTATGCAGTAGGTCTCGCAAATTTCAATGGCCTAATAAATGTCTCCAGTCTCTTTGATGAACACACAAATTCACAATGAAATAAAATATGAAAGATTATAGCTGTCAAGCGAAAACATTGTATTCATGTGTAACAGGATTTATACCTAAATCTCCCAAGTCTAATTGTTAGGTACAAATGTATTATAACATCAACTACAATAAACAATATAATCTAATCTACAGATACACGTCATACAACAAACATAACACATGCACTAACATATGTAGGTTGACCATGGTAATGGTGTATGGCATTTTAATTGTATCAATGGTATAGGGATTACCGGACTAGGGGAATTCAAAGATGGAGACCGCTTGATCATGATTATGCATAGTGTTGTTAATACCGCAGCAAGAAATACTTTCCCAACAAAATTCCCCTTCCTTTTTGGATCTGCATAATCCATGCCTAAAGGACAGAAAAACAGAAACTACATTTTAATACACCAATTACATGATAAGTGGGGGGGAAATAACAACAAACACAAAACAAATTACAGGACATTGACAATTAATGAATTCACCAACACCTTATGTTGTCAATTCATATATCTGCACCCAGTCTATCCTATAGTCAAGTGTTAAAAAAAGTAAAGTTTTCCAATAATCTAATCCCATTTTCAAATTGATTAATACTTTAAGCAACCAAACTTCATTCAAAGGAGAAAAAAAATAAGAAAGTTGATCATACTACCATTCATGATCAAATTTTAGGACAGAATAATACCTCCCATTGTTGTAGCTCTGGCTGCCCTTGACTGATTTCTGGACCTGCCAAAATTTAGCATTTGCAAAATCCTTATTGTTTAGTGTGTTGAATGAGATCTTATTCCTTAATACCAACAATCAAATTAAGCTTCACTCCCCAGACAGATCTTGAGAGACATCCTGCAGTTAAAATCACACCACATGAGATATTTTCTCCTCTAAAATGTGAAACAACCCAAAGAAGTCAAAAATGAAAAGCCACCAAACAAAAAATTTAAAAAACAAGCAAAGGGTTGACCCCAGAAAACACAGTAAAGTAAAATAATTAAAAAGGATAAACATTAAAGCAAAAATAGCAAAAAGGAAGGGGGCAAATTAAGCCAATGAAAAAACATAGAATTCAAATAACCACAACATTTTAGCCAAATGAAATTAAGCCACTGCAATTCACAAATAAATTCAAAACTGAAATATGGTCAACCATAGAGAAGACATCAAGAATTCCAAGATCCACATTAAACAGTACAAGAACGAACCAATAAAAAATTTAAAACACACACACAAAGCTAAAAGTTAGGCTCTGCATAACTCATTATTCATGACACTAACAAAAGACATGCAAACCAAATCGTTTCTCAGAGCATGAAACGCGAATAAGGAAACAGGGGAAAAAACGAACCCCCCAAGAGGACCACATTCCCATTTAACAACTCAATGAAAAAAAGCTGCAAATTTTGAACAAACCCAGAAGACTCCACAGTTTTAAGATCCAACACATGACAAAAGCGAACAAAAACCCATCATTAACCGTTTCAGCTCAACCACACTTCAAAACAACCCAACATATAGTAATTCTGGAGCACACAAAATTCCCAGAAAACAAAAACGAATTATTCTAAGCTTAAATAACAAAAACGAAGTCCTTCATCAGAACCAGACCCAAAGCCGCAATCATAATTACCTCAAAGGAAAAACAATGAAAAAAATAAAGACACGAGCTTTCACAGTTACCCACAAGATCTTAATAGAAAAAGAGAGAGAGAAATTTGCAGAGCTGCAAAGAAGAGGAGAAAAATGTGTACCAGAAGAGAAGACGGTGGAGAGAATAATGGAAAATGGAAAGATGTAGAAAATGGAAAGAGAGTTGCACACGAATATTGAAGGGTCCAAAATTGAAGGATAGTCCTGAGAGCCTTGAATATGGATGAAGAGAGAGAGAGAGAGATAGAGAAAGAGAAGAGAGAGAGTGGCGGAGAGTTCTGTGCGTGCAGTCCATGTGGTCGAAACGTTAGAGGGAGAGAGAAGAGAGAGTGACCCGACCCTGTATCAAAGGAACAACAAATCATAGGACTTCTTTTTTGTTTTTGTTTTTTTCTTAATTTCTTTAAGTATATTTGTTTTTAAATTAATAGAGTTTAATTGTAGAAATTTTACAGGTAATTAATTAATTAAAATTTACGCTAAGTATGATTTGTAAGATAATTAGTAGTATAATAAATTTGTTATACATAATAGAAAACTATTAGAATTGGTTAAAAAGTGAAGGTTTCTTAATTGGTAAAAATCAAACAGAAATTATCTATAATAACTTAAACATAAGTTTAACTAATTGAATTATATCCGTTAAATCTTAGTTAATAGTGAAGGGTTTGAGTATTAATATAAACCTATGTTTGATCATCATTGTGTAGAAAATGTGATTGGATCATTTATATTGATCATATATAAGTTACTTACTCTTTCAAAAGTTTTTAATTTTAATATTATTTGTATAGAAACTTTCATTAAAAAACTAAGTGATAATTATTTTATATATAATTTTTTAAAATAAATATATAAAATAATGTATAATTAAGTGTTATTCAATTCAGGTTGGTCTGATCGGTTGAATCAGAATTTAGTTGTTTAATTAAATTGATCATACAATTGATCCAAGATAACTAGACTAAATCCAACTATGTAGGTCCTTGGATCATATTTGAACAAATCTGATTTGGTTAATTTTTTTATTTCAAATTAAAATTTTGAATTTTTTTTAAAAAAATTAATTTTAGATTATTATTAATTTGTATTTTAGATCTTAAAATATCAATAAATTTTTCTACTCAAATAATATTAATCATATACTTATTTATAATATATACATATAATTTTAAATTTTTAATATATAAGATCAAATTAATTCTTTTGATTTATTAGCTTAATTGAATCAATTATAGAATTTCACAAAAACTCGAAATTGCAACAGCTTTTTGAGCATCCAATTATGTGGTAGCACTTGTTGCGTACTATCTGCATGGCATCATATCATCATCATTCATATGGGACATTGTTTTTCTACTTTGGGACCTACGTGTCCCATGAAACTCAACTTTCTATAACCACCGGTTTCTTTCCATTGCATCGCCCATCTTTGTTCATTTCAGATTAATCAATGATTAATGATGATATATTAATGTTTATGACTATTCTTCAAATATAATGTTTGCTTTTTTGTTAACTTTTGTATTGATTATGTTAGTTATTACTATGTTGATTATGGTATGACAAATGCTAATAAATGCATTCAATGCGTTAATTAAGAAATTTAAAATAAATTATTTTTATTAAAATAAAAATTATATTATTTATATTTTTTTATATTTTCTATAATTTACACAATAAATATTTTTTTAAAAAATTTAAACTAATATCTTAAAGATATTCATTAACAAATCCCTTATGGTATTAGTATCTCTGTTAAATGAACCTCTACGGGGAAAAAAACTTGTCCACGGAAGTTTGGACGAAGAAAGATATCTGTACATCAAAGAAAATTTACAGCCTAACTGAAGGTGAAATTTTTTGGTAGTAACCATGGAGTTTTAGATTAGAATTTTAATGATGATTATAACATATATATATATATATATATATATGTGTGTGTGTGTTGTTTTTCTTCCTGTTTGTTTGTACTTCAACGTTTGTTCCATTCCCACAAACATTTATTTGAAAGATTAGTTAATAAAATTAACGAGATTCTACAAAAGGAAAGATCAATGGGATTAATGAGAAATGTGGACTTTATATTACTATTTTTTTACGGGAACTTTATATTACTACTGTATAGACATATAAAGCGAAATAAATTAACATATAAACGATTTTGTTATTTTTCTCCGATTTAAGTAAACAATAAGGTGTGGCTTATAATTTTTAAAGTATCCTCTTTGAAAAAAAATAAAGTATCCCACGTGCAAGGCACATTCAAATTTTTTAATCTTTACTTTATTTTCTGGACAGCTAAAAGTATCACGCTTTCCCACCTTTTTTCAAATTCATGTGCAAAAAATAACACATGGCCAATTAATTTACAGAGTTTTTTATTTTAACAAAACTGATGCAGAATATATATATATATATATATATATATATATATATATATATGACAGATACAGACTTCTTATATAATTGCTACTGGTTCATTAATTACTCCAAAACATAGGATGGGAATTTTTGTGTGCCATTGGTCCCCCACCGTCCAATCTGTGATGGATCTCTTCATCCTATATTCATATTAGATTATTAGTACTTTTTTTTGTGGTCGGTTACAAACTTACACTTTCTCCACCTCCTTCTTATATGTTAAGTATTCACTTATTAGTAATCTTCTAATCAAGTATCCTTTACTTCAAAAAAAGTTAAAGAAAATTTAATATTATCACAAGAAGGTTGGTGCCTCATTCTCAATCATATGAAACTAAAGTACCTTTCAAGTTGTCAAGTTTTGACAGTCAATTTTTTCTCACAGGAATCTAAAATGGTATTAAAAAATTTATAACACTCGTATATTCTATTTATTCAACTAAACTAAATTCCTTTGATGTTTTGCAAGCAAGTGAAGTGAAATAGTCACGCATAAATGATTTTGATATAATTTTTGTTAAATCCAACCTCGCTCATGTAAAAACAATATTAGGTGATTCTGATTATTTATTTTAGACCACTTAATAATACATGATAAACTATTAAAATAAGCTCGTATCAAATAAAATTTATTTGATCAAATTATTTTGTAAATTAGTCAAATAAACTTATAAATTTTCTGAATGTTGTCGTACCAAATACATCCTTTTTGTGACAGTAAAACATCCTTCGTAATAGATGGCATTTTATTGCACAAGGAAGAAGTTTAGTTGTACAACTTGCATTGTTGACATCATCATGAACTTGGGTAAATAGTCAACTATATGGAGAAAACATTAGATGAAACGCTACGTGGTGCTTTCCTTGTCAAATTAGGTGGACTTTGAATTTTTAATATCAAGCTTTCCACCAAACACGGTGTGAAATTCAAAAGCACAGAGAGACCAATTAAGAGAACCGTGTGTAGTTAAGAGACAACTCACTTTGCCCCACATGCATGTTTTTTTTGCCTTTGAACCTACTTTACTTTAATATGCATACTGTGAGTTGAATCCGTCGGATCAACTTTCCCAACTCTCACTTTTTTTTTTTTTGGGTTAGATTGTATATTAGTCCATATGTATCAACATTAATTATTTTTTAGCATAATTGATCTATTAGCTTAGTTGATTGGAGTAAAGGGCGAATCCACAAAAATAATTAAGGAAGGGCATTAGTGATGGGAGTTTGGGGACAGTGCTTTCGATTTTTTTTTTGTAAAGAATATTTAAAGGAACAAATTATTATAAATCATAATATAAAAGAACAAACAAATAGTCAGATCAAATTACTATTTTGGATTGAATAGAATAATAAAAACAATCGATCAAATTGTTTTTACTAGATACAAAACTTTAATATAGTTTCTTTTTTTAATAAAAAGATAGAATTAAAAATTTCGCCTTTATGTTTTATGGTGATCTTTTATCCAAATCTTTATTATACATATTAATAAGGCAAAACTCCAATTCTGATTGAAAAATACTGCCATGTTGCTTTTGATTTTAGTAAATTCAAATAAAAAGGGCATGAACTTTGCTTGATGATTCAGGGTCCAAGAATTTCAGATGCAAATCCCGAACTCTTCAAGTACTTCATTAGGGCACTTTGCAATGCCAATACTTCAAAGGATTACTGCCCAACAGAGACATGTCCATTCCAGAAGTGTATTT
>PYAF01005672.1:902290-918354 GCA_007407185.1 Glycine tomentella
TTATTATAAGACAAGCAAATTGACAAAAAAAGCTATCAGGAAAAAAAAAAGAAAAAAAAATGACAAATTAACCTCTTCAAACCTTTGGCAACTTTCCTCCAAGGCGTGTAAACTTAGATGGATTTTTTAGGTACTCCACAACTTCCTCAAGTTCTTGCTTTGCATCATCACACCTTTCACATCCTTAAAGGTTTTTACATTCTGCAAGGAAAGAAAGTGTGATAGAGAAAGATTAAGAAAAGAGAACACATAAGGCATAGAATAACTTTTGGTTTACTGTATATTCTACACACAAGGCTAATACAACAAATAAGGAAACTTGAAATTATAATGTCAGATGTCTTTCAGAAATTACGGGGTGGTAAGACTTTCCAACTTTTTCGTCAACTGGTCCACAAAATTGCAAGTAAAGGCATAATTAGCTAGGATTATTTTATTAAGATAAAGAAAGGAAATGATTATGGAGGTATAGTATATATCATGCCATTGTTCATTAGCCTATTCCACCTAGAATCTTCTCATTCAAATATTCACTATCCATCAAAATTCTAGCTTATCCAAATTGAAGCTATTCAATCACAGAAACATTCAAGAGATACAGAAATAAATATCTGAGAAGTGAGAACTAAGAACAGATTAACAAGTTAACCTTTTCAGGCATCACTTCCTTATTTAGCATCTTTGGGGCATAGGAAGAACTTGATCCAACTCCTGAAGGTCCAATCCCACCCAAGCTTCCAATGTATTTTTGAAGTGCAGCAGCACCAATAAACCTGAAAGGATGTGTAGTAGCAATACAAGTATATAAAAATCAGAGAGTGGATGTTTCTACATGGAAAAGAGAGGGAGAAAGGGAAACTAGGGACTCATACCAGACCAACCCCACAGCTACAGTGATCAAAATAGTTGAGATAAGCTCTTGTGCAAAACGTGACTTATTTGATACTTTTGGATCAACCTAAAAGAGGAAATAACTTCATGAGAATCCGAGAACAGCTAAAAAAAGATTATAACTATAGCATAACATTCATTATGAAAAACAACAAGTTCAGAAAGCCATACTCACATTTCGTCGAACACTTGGAACACATCATCATTCACCCCGAATTCTGGGTGGTCCTCGGTGTGTGCGCGAGTACCGCCATAGTCCTCGGCGTAAAAATGAATCAAATGAACACAATTAGCTAACGAGAGATAAACACATCAGAGACTAGCGACATTACAGAAGCAAATCGCAAAAAAAAAGTAGCAAGAATTTCAATAAATTACTGAAGACCCAGATCATAAATCGGCACCCAAATCCAGAAAAATCAATCAAAATCGCAACTTTGGAGAAACCAAGGGGTTGGATTGAGTGCAGAAAGGGAGTGATGGGATTTGGAAAGTGGAAGAAAGGAGCTTACATTCTTGACGAAGATAACATTTGCGGCGGCGATGGCGATGACTACGCCGTCGAGGATGGTGACCGGGCCGGTGAGGAGACTCCACTTCCGATAGATCATCTTTTTCTTCTTGCTCTGATTCTCTCTCTTTTAGGTTCATCTTTTCACAAATGAAACGAAATCTGCAATGGAAGCTCTTCTGCCTACCTATGTTTTAAAAGGACCCATATTAGAGGGAAACTTGCGGCTGCCCTTCACGCACGATGACCGGAATGGATCTCGCGGTGTCACCGGTGTAGCCATGGCCGATGCCATCCTTGGCTTAGGGATGGGAAGAGACGCTTAAAACGAAGGTAAGAGTAGGAGAGTGGTAAGGGATTGAAGAGATAGTCAAGGCTAGGGTTCAACTATTTTTTGTTTTGGGAAAAATCCAATTTCTAATGTAATAAATATACATGGAAAAATGTTAATATTCCGACGGAAGTTAGTGGGTAGGAAAGGGTGCATCGGAAAACATCGCTTTTCTTGTAGTGACATAAGAGAGAAAGAAAAGAAAGAGGAAAGGAAAATGGAAAAATGCGTGTGGTATGGAAGAATTTAGAAGGTTGTTTATTTAAAAAAAAATGCATAGAGAGTCAATGGAAGAATGTAGAAGGTTGAAATGGAAGTAATAAAATATATATTTCATTTTCGCTGTGGTGGTGTAAAACTCAGCTATCATATGTTTTTATAAACTCGAAATTGCAAATAAAAACATTTCCAAGTGCATAAAGAGTCATTAGCAAGAGATAAATTATACTTTTTCTTTGATTATTTTTAATTTATATTTCATTTTTCTTCAATTATTCATACTTTTTATTTGTATTTATAAAAACTAAAAAAATGTTAAGTTTTAATAAAAAAATATAAATGTGTGGATTTTTTGGAGTTTCTTGCGGTTTCTTGTGATTTTCTTGTATTGAAGCAAAATTTTGTTTGAGTTCCTCATGAGTGACATAGAGACCACAAAAAGTAATGCGAGAAACACAAAAAGGTGATAAAGAAACCCATTTTAAATGCTCCCATTGAAGATGCTCTAAAAAAGCTAAGTTCAAGAACTATGAAAACTTTTACTGTAACTTGTCATCCTCATTGGGAACAATGACCAATGTGCCACATTCCAAATAAAAAATTTCCACAATGTCATGCCAACAGTAAATATTACCAGACTGTCACGCGGGCTATTTCGGCCCACAATCCAGCGAAATATGTGTGCTAATGTGGCATCATTCTGTTGGCCACGTATTTCGCTACATGAGCCAACGAAATACATGGTCAATAACGGGCAGGACAGGTGACAGACATAAAGTATTTCGCTAGGGAGTCAAGCGAAATATGTTGGGACACGTGTCACTGATGTATGATTTCACTATAGGAATTGGTGGTGATATTGATTATATAAACTTTAAATGGTTATAACTTTTGATAAAAATGTTTGATTGAGGCGTTCGATATGTCAAAACGCTCGAAATTAACATAAGAAATCCTAAGCAAATTGCCGAAGGGGATTTGGTCAACTATTTTTTCCAAAAAATGTCTCTAAGTAGGTCAAAATTAGGATTTAGGATTCAATCATCCAAAAATTTACTTGTTTTTCTAGTTTTTTAATTCTTTAATTAGTTAATTTAATGCTATTTTTAATTAGTTACATGACACATGTTCCCAATGACTTTTTTTTCCCATTGCTACATATTTTGCTTGGCCCCCAGCGAAATACCTTGCGCTGCCACGTGTCCTGCCCTCGTCTGCCCGGTCACTAACACTTTGATCCCCTATTTCGCTGGTTCATGTAGCGAAATACATGACCAACAAAATGACACCACGTCAGCACACATATTTCGCTGGCCTGTGGGACGAAATAGCCCACGTTGTAGTCTAGTAATATTTATTGTTGACGTGACATTGTGAAAAATTTTTATTTAGAACGTGGCACATTGGTACTGTCCTTCCTCATTGTCCTTGGCTAGTTGATATAGTGTTGCTGTAACTTTTATTGCTTTTGGGTCATTGGATATTGATTTGCTTCATTGAATATGGTGCTCTTCGGGAGCTTGTTATGTTTTAAATGTGATTTCTATCTTTGTACTTAGGGATGACAAACGGATCGGCCCGCAAAAAAATGGGGCGGGCTGGCCTAGCCCGCTTTTGCAAAGTGGGCTGGAAATGCTAGCCCGCCTCGCTTTAATGCGGGCCAGCCAGCTTAAAAAATTTTAAAAAAATAAATAAGTTAATTTAAAAAAATATAGAAAAATTATATTAAAATAAAAATATGATAATTAAAAAAACACAGTTAAATAAAAAGTAAATAATTTAAAATTAATCATAAATAAATAATGTTATGTGATAATTCACAAAATTACACCATTTGCAAATAGAATTTATGGATGTAAACTGTACAAAGTGTAATATATTAGTAATGAAAGACTATTTGAAAGTATCATTATCATAAACATTTAAATATTAAAACTTATAAGTTAATTATGAGAGTGCAAAAGAGTATAAATTAAAAGAATATACCTATTTCAAAATATGTTAAATATATCTATTTAATTTTAATATTTAATATTTTAAATAATGTTGGCCCAGCGGGCTAGTCCGCCCTGCCCCGCGTTTGGCCCATAATTTGCGGGTCGGACTGGCTCGTCCCGTTTTTTATTAGCGAGTTGATATTATCAACCCAGCCCGCATTTTTTTACTGGCTAAGCGGGCTGGCCTGGCGGGCCAGGCCCGTTTTGCCAAACATATTTGTAATTTTTTGGAATATAATATTATCTTTGGCCTTAAGGAGAAAAAAAACTATGAAAACTTAGCATTTTGGTTGGAGGTTCATTCATTCTGAACATTCTCTATACAAGTTAGGAATCTTCATCATATTAATGCACAGAAATGTTAAAATTAATTTACTTTTTGCATTAAGGAAATGTTGTGAAGGGTCTAAATTTCATGTTTAAGAGTAAATCTAATTCCATTTTTGTTTGCCTCCCTTTTATGTGTTATAACATATTTCATGCCAATTTAATAGTCATGTAAAGATTTTATACTTTCAAGCAATTAATGATCAAATTCATGTAATGATCATGCTCTAGCTGTCAACCTTTATCCTTAATTTCATTTGTATGAGATATTGATTAGCTACCAGTGCTTTAATATTTACAAGTGTATTACTAAATTTTATGCACGAGGAGGTATTTGACCACTTTTTATTTTGCTATTATATGGATAAGATGTTATAAATCTGTAACACCATAAGTCTATAACATAGTCTGTAGCCATAATAAGTCTGTAACCCCGTAAGTCTACAACCATATGGATTGCGCTGTAACACCATAAGCCTATATATAATCATAAGTCAGTAGCAAAGAATGTGTTGCAGCCAAAGGAGAGGCAATTTGCAGCAACAATTTTCAAATCATCCCATGGAAGACATAATTTAAAGCTTCTTCAAGTCTCATACAAATTAAGGTTTAAGTTCAAAAATTTCAATATTCAAAAATGACATACCACATTTAGAAAACCATATGCAGATTCTCAAGCACATTTTTAACATATTCATAAAGGATACATAAAATGAACCCTTCTATGCAGAAGCATCATCTAGTTTAAGAGGAATACATCCAAGGCCTATTTCATTACTAGGTATGAAGCTATTGACGTTATTGAAAATTAAGACCTCTTCTGAGGAGGACTCATTCGAGTTCCCGTAATCTTCCCACATATTTTGAAGTTGCATATAAAACCTCTTCATTGGTGTTATCTTTTTGCGTACCAATGGTGAACGTTTTCTTGTAGGAATCTTAGGGCTCCATAAACGTCGACTTTTTCCACCTAGCAAAAATTACTAATTGTCAGAAATATAATAAATGAAGTCACACAACAATGTTTTTCAAAGAAAAAGATAACTTATTTACTATTATCATGACCTGTAACATAGCTTGAAACAAGGAGATTTTTTCTACCCTTTAAATGTTTTCTACCCTTCAGAGTTTTTCTACGCTTCAGCTTTTTAAGGTTATCAGGGTACTCTGGTTGAAAATGGTTGGGAAGATAGTTCTCAAGACTTCCACATTTCCTGTATCTTGACCCACATGCATTGCACAATACTGGCTTGTCTTCAGGTCCATTACGCCAAAGTGGAGTACCTGATCATGGAGCCATATATATGTTGGTCACTACTCGAATAATTTGGAAGTAGATATTTTGGACAAAATAATTTGCATAAAATAAGAATGGTTTTGCTTGCTTGTTCTTAAGGGTTATCTGTGCCTATATTCATAGAGACATGATAGTTTTGAAGTGTCTTAGTTTTAGATACATAACTTTTTGTAGAAACAATTTCTAGGGTTTGCTTTGTGTGTGTGTATTGAAAGGCTAAAAGAATTTTATTGAAAATGTGTGCAGCACAAGAAAAGGCGGATGTACATGAATATTATTTTTCATAGAATAATTAGTCCTCCTCGCCCAGTATACAATTAATTATAGTACTTCTAGCTAGCTAAAAAGGTATTAGCCTACTTGAGATTTGATAGAATCAAAATACATAGATTACAATTTCTTCATATCATTATTCATTAGGTAGGCTAACACCTGAATTACTATTTAAATAAAAATTTCGATGAAAATGATTTAAAGGTAATATTAGACAAATTCGGTATTATTTAATGAAAAACATCAATTACTATCCTAACTTGGTCTTCAGTGAAACAATAATTACTTGGTCTTTATACCCAAGATTTCAAACCAATTATAATTGCTTTTAAATTTATGTTTTCTTCAATTTTTATTTTTTTAAAAAGTCATATCATCTCATCATAAATGACACACCCCCTTTTTTTTAATGCAATTAGAATTTAATATATGCATTAATGGTCCAAACTTAAAAGCTCATTAAATGAAGCAATTTATATTCCGTAAACTCACTTACTGTTTTTTCTTTTTCTTTTTCTAACACATTAAAAAGATTAAATGATATATTTGTTGTGGAAATAGGTGAACATTTCTATTGGTCAATAGGGAGTTTTCAAGTACATGCTCCAAGTAGTTATTACTTTTTGGATTGTAATTGTTTTCTTATTGGTTTTAGCCATTCTAATTATTTGAAATTTAGAAACCATTTTAGCTTTCGGTCAGAATTTTCTTTTTATAACTTGTGGTCTCATGTATAGTACCTAGACCCATCAATGTGTCAATAGGTAACTTGATTTTGAAAAGTTAAGGACCCCTTTGGTTATGTTTTCATTTCTTGTTTTCACTTTATAATTATAAATTTTACTTTGTTTTTAATCTATTTTCTATTTTAAAAGATTTATAAAAAAATTAGAGAAAACAAAAAAAAAGTTGTTTTTAGTGTTGGCTATACAAATATTTGAAAACAAGAAAAATATTAAAAATAAGGTAACCTTTTTATAAAATTACGGTAAACACAAAAAATGAAAATATAAATAAAGATAGTCATGCTTGAATTAAATAAGATTACTATCAAGAATAAATTAAGTTTTCTTTCAAGTATTTAAAAAATTTAATTTCATGAAAGGTTAATTTGATTTAGAAGTAAATAATTTATATTTAAAAACTTTTATTTTAAAGAAAAAATAATAAAATTTAGCATAAAATATCATACTAATGTAGAATTTTCTTTTCTTTTTCTAGTTTAACATGCTTAGTTTTGTAATGTTGGTTAAAAATAACCAAACTTCAATATTTTCATGAAATTACACTTGAAAAAATCAAAGGCGAGTTTGAACTTTGGTGCAATTGAATGCTTGTCCAAGCATAAGCTTAGACAAGGAGAAAAAAGATTAAGGGCTTATACATCATAAATATTTAACTAATTAGATTATATAATTGTATAAGTTAGAACACTAAAATAATTTTTAAAAGGTCAATAGTATTAACTTCTTGATGCCAATACTTTTTGACCAATTTAATTGAATCATTTGACTGATTTTGAATGTCTTGAATTTGTAAGATAAAATATTCATCTTTTTTGAATACCATATACAGTCACCATGTTCAATCTAACGGAAAACAAAAGTTCTAATTAACCACAAGAGGACTTACAATGAATTTTGCAATGGAAGCATGGACCATGCTTTCTCCCCATATCTGTAATGTTTCCTTTTATCTGACAAATAGAAATTATAGTTATCAGAAAAGCAACACCACAAAAGCCTTGAAAAGAAATCAACTTAAAGAACAAACTACAAAATTATGTTACAAAATTCAAGTTGTAGGACTACCGGAAGAAACAGAACAAATCTTCAGTCAACTTTAATTAATAACATAAAAGCATAATTAAGATTCCATTTATTTTTTCTACTCTCTTCTCTTCAAGTTTTTTTTTTTTTTTTATGCAATTGAGCCGTGCTTACATTATAAGTTATTCAAATTCATATGTTTGACAAGGCTACCTTGGGTTTTTTTACCATTTCATCATGGAAAGGATGGCAAGTAGCTCCATGCTCTGTGAATGTCCATCTATATCATCATATAGGGACAAAAATATGCAGTCGTTATGCAACGCACATGAACTTTAATAAGCCATTAAAAAAATTAATATAAAGGAGAAGAACAATTAAAGGTGGGGTTGACTCTACAGGATTAAAACTGTAAAAAAATTATTAGATTGTTTGGTTGTTTGTTGAATTAGAAAGTCCATTTAATACTAAAAACATAGTGAGTTTAATGAATTGTACTCTTGTATATGTGAACTCTCTTTGCCCCCATAATAAGTATTATGTAAGAAGAAAAAATAAGTTTTAAAATAAAAGTTATTTTCGTTTTTAATATAATATTAATTATTATTTTTAGTTTATATGTTTAATAATATTTTTAGAACGTTGTTGTTATGCTTCATCATTTCTAAAAAAAAAAAATCGGTTAATTTTATAAAGTTGTTACACTCTTTTATTTACTTAATTATTAATTTTTGTTGATCTATATAAAAATGTACTACTAAATTATACTTTTGATCCTTTATCTTATTTTAAGATTCATTTTTAAATAATTTATTTTGATCTTTTATCTTTTAAATTTGGATCAATTTGGTCTTTCTTAAATAATGATGGCTTCGATTTTAAGACATAATTTTTGAAATAGTGATTAATTCAAAACATAAAACTTGTCTCATTAGATTTGCTTACATGAAAACTATAAAATCCAACTAGTGCATGTTTGAACAAAAAAAGATCATAAACATAGTAATAATCTCATGAAAAATAGTCAAATGAATAATCAAAAAAAAAAAATTAATATCATTTTTTACTGTGTTTTATGAGACTCGCTTTTCACCTGATTTATATCATTTTATAGTTCTTTTTAGTTCAAACATCAATTTAGTTCCATAATTTTTATACAAGTGAATTTAGTGAAACAAATTTTACATCTTGAATTAGTAAAAAATAATTTCATATTTGTGTCTCGAAGTAAAAAATAATCATTGTTTTGGAAAGACTAAATTAATCCAAATCATCTCCATATGAACTAATATTATAAGAAATATAAAAACTTAAAATGTAATATTAACATAAAATTATTTTCTTTAAAGGCAAAAGGTATAGCATTGATATGATAAGGATGCAAATACACACCCCAATCCCAATCTGTACAAGAGGTACAGGTATTACATACATCAAAAAATCATTTCTCCTAAAGTTAACTTTCTGTCCCAAAAATGCCATAGTTAACTTCTCTGAACATCAACAACATTTGAAGCACTGCAATGGCTCCAAACACTAGGAAGAGAAAAAAGTTCCTGGTTTGTTGCCGCCTTTGTACATTAGCCATTGCCATGAGATGTGCTTTATGGCAGCCAAAATACCCCCTAGATCACACAGTCTTTACCCTTAAAAGCTATACTATTTCTATGGTTCCATATGCACACCAGCAAGTAATGTGCCATATAAAATGTTTACATCTACGGCTTTTCCTCCCTCTCATGCAAAACCCAAACTGAGAGTGTGACTGGGAAACCTCCTGAGGGGAAACATTTTCGATCCCCATCCATTTAAACACTTCACACCATATTCTTGAAGTTATCAAACAAGACAGAAATAGATGTGATATGTTTTCTACCTGAAGATGACAGAAGTTTTAGTAAATATTTATTTTATAATTTATAATTTATAAAAATATATTACTTATATCAATTTTGTTTTTATAAAAATAATTTTTTTTAGAATCTGTTACATAAAACTAGAATTCCTATCTTTTAGGATTTTGCTTTTTACTTTTAGTAACTTTACAAGTAATTTTGGTTTGTTATGTTTTTTTTCCTGCAGGTTGGCTTCTAAGGGTTCAATAGGGGTTGATGGAAAATCTATTTCATATCAAATCCATGAATTTGAAAACATTGTTTATGACATGAAATTGAAAGGAATTGTTTTTCTTGATGACATTATGCTTGTGACTTTCATAATTTCAAAATTGTCTTCTTGGTAGATTGATTTTGCTCGAAATCTGAAACATAAAGATGAAAGTTTCACATTTGATGATTTGCCTGTTTGTCTCCGGTTCAAAATAAACATCATTTTTTCCAAAAGGTATTTGCAAAATCTGATTCTCGTTCTAAGGCCTATCTTGTTGAGAGCTCTAATAAGCCTTTCTCTGAGTCTTTCAAGAAGCATGGGTTGAACAAAAATAAGTTTGATAGAAAGCTTTCTTTTTCTAAAAATAAAAATACTTTTAATAACAACAATAAGCCTACTAATAAAAATATGGGGAATGAAATTTTTTGCTTTGTTTGTGGGCGAGCTAATCATTTGATGAAGAACTATTTTCAACGCCATTGCCAACCTACGTCTTTCGTCCCTAAACCTCATCCTAATGTTGTTAGCATTGGTGCTGCCTCTGATTTCTCATCTGACAGAGTCAAGCAACTTATTGTGAGCATGGGAATGGGAGTATGGCACATGTGTTAGGAGAAGGTCAAGTGAAGCTATAGCTATGTTTAGAGAATTTTCTTGTTTTAGATGGAGTCTATCACATTTTTGATATTAGGAAAATTTTACTATGTATTTCTTTGTTAGTTCAACAAGGGTACTCCAAAAGCTCCTCTTCCCACGAAAACAAATGTTTAAACCATGTCCGCTTCCATGTGTTTCTGGAATTGGTATCAGCAAGCATATCTCCAGTAGTCGCTCCTTTATTTGTGGTAACTTGAAACAATCTAGGTGACATATCCTTAAGACACAGATTATCAAGTCCTTTGTGGCTCCAAAACGCGGTTTGTTTACCACTCCCAACCTTCCTCTGAAAAAGATCCTCGAACCATCCATATACACCTTCAAACCTGTAACTTGTATTCTGAATGTCCCTCCACCATTAATGTGATGCATTTGGCCAGCTTCTTCTAGATAAAGAAAAAACATCTGCTTTGCCGTATTTATAACACAATAAAGGATACCACAGAAACTCCTTATCATTGAGATTTCTCCACTTCCACTTTGAGAGCAAGCTAACATTAAACATCTCCAGAGTTTTAACTCCTAGACCTCCATCTTCTTTTGCAAGGCAAACTCTGTCCCAACTTACCCAGTTAATCTTTTGGGTCTCTGCCACTCCATTCCACAAGAACTGTCTTTGTATCCCAGCAAGGATCTTCAAAACTTTCTTTGGCACCTTGTTAATAGTAATAATAATTAAAAATCACCTTCTTTATATTTTTCAACACTTAAATTCGTTAATAACTAAGGAATGAATACTATCAAAGATTATAAAAAATCTTATTAATCATGGCCAAAAATATAAATATTTTTAGTGTGTGTATAATATGTTTTCTTAAAAAATTTGGGGCATGGCCCCATTCAAGGCTTCAACCACAACTAAGCTCCAGCCCTGGTGGTGGTGGCATGTTGTAGTACAGTATATGCTAGGGAAAGGTATCAAAAGATCATGTAAGAGAGTTTACTCTTGTTGGGACTTGGAACAGGTATGAGGATAAGTGGTTAAGAAAAAGTCTAAGATCAATTGGATATTTTGAATGATACTTCTTTTACTGGCTGGTAAGATGGAAAACAAAATTGAAGGTTGATGTTTTGAGTTGACGTTGGAATTTTTAGCAAAAAAGAGGGGAGAAATGGAATGGTTTGCAAATGATATGTAATTAATATAGTAATGTATATTTCAATTCTAAAGTGTAATGTTATGCTTGCAGGGTTGGACTTTTTCTGTAATAAGGTTGGGTACCCTTGTACCCTAGTTAATATATATATTTTTCTTTGGATGATAAAAAATAAAAAATGTTAAAAAAAATAGAAACAGACCCGTATGCAGTGCAGCATTGTCTGGAAGAAATTTCCAGTGCTTCCCATCTACAAAGGATCCTTCAACTTCTCTTTTCGATCGCTTAAATTCCTAATTTTGAATTGCAATATTTTTGTCATACAGATATATTTGCATTGCAAAAATATATAATACAGAAAAGGAAAACATTTGTAATCTTTTTGTCTTTGGTTTTTAAAACGCTTGTTTTAGAAACAGTTTTTAAAATTTAATGGATTTTAATTGGATGCGAAACCAGTTTCTTATAATAGTGTGGAATTGTTTATAAAACAGTTTTTAAAACTAGAAATTGAGAATAGGATCAAACAGGCCCTAACTCACACATCCTTCAGTTCAAAGTTGACATAAGACAATCATTATTCCAAAGTATGCCGATTTCATATTGATCTATATATAGTACTTATCAGATCATACATGACTTCTAATCATCTCATGAAACACAAACACCTAGTGTAGAGACAGAATTTAAGTCTTGAGAAAGGCTCATAAAAAAGTTTAATTCAAAAAGTTCAATATTCAAAAGCAATATGCCATGTTTAGAGAAACGTAAAGATTCTCATACATATTCATGAAGGATATACATAAATGAATCCTTCTATGCAGAAGCATCTTCTGGTTTAAGAAGAATGCATCCAAGCCCTATTTCGTTACTAGGTATGAAGTTATTGACGTTATCAATTAATAAGACCTCTTCTGATTCTTGGAATGACTCATTTGAGTTCTCTTCATTTTTCCACGTCTTGAGAAGTTGTTCATGAAACCTTTGGATTGATGTCTCCATCTGTACTAAGTGTGAACGTTTCCTTGATGGAACATAAGGATTCCACATACATGGATTTTTTCCACCTAACAAAAATACTAATTTATATATAAGAAGCATTCACACAACAAAATATTCAAAGAAGTTAACTTACATATTTACTAGTATCATTACTTGAATTTGTAGCATAGCCTGAACCATGGAGAACCTTGTTTCTACCCTCTAGATTTTTAAGGTTATCAAGGTACTCAGGTTTAAAATTGTTGGGAAAATAGTTCTGAAGGCCAATGCTTCCCCATTTGGTGTATCTTATTCCACATGCGTTGCACAACACTGACTTGTCTTCTGGTCCTCTACGCCAATGTGGCGAAGCTGATGAAACCATATATATATGTTGGTGACTGGCTCAAACATTTGAGAAAATGTTTTGAACAAAATAATTTATATAAAATAGGAATAGTTATTTTGTTTGTTCATTCTTAAGGGCTACATGCGCCTATAGTTATAGTCTATAGAGACATGATAGTTTTGAAGTGTCTTAATTTATCATAAATAACTTTCTGTAGAGACAACTATTTTTAGTTGCGCTTTGTATGTTGATTCACATAAAAGAAACAAAATAAACACATGTACGTGATTCTTAAGGTTACCTAATTATTTTGAATTATAATACATGTTAATATGGTTTTGAATTGTCCATATATTTAAATGAACAAACATGTTTGCAATAATATATGTCTATTTATTTCAAGTTAATAACGTATGTTTTTTTCATTGGGCCGCAATAATTCTAAAAACATATGTCTATTTATTCATATATAGACTAGAACATGACATGTACGTTATGATTTGTAATTAGTGATGTAAAACATGGCGTATTTATCTGAATAGTTATATTTTGGGAAACCAAGAACTGCACACGTACCCTACCCATAAATCAATTAAAAATTCAAAATAATTCTTAAATAATAGATAAAAAAATCAATTATATGTTTCTTTTAATTTGGGTGCCTACAGAAAATTCATTAAACGTGTGTTTACACTACTCACTAGCAAACATAGAAGGTAGAAAACACATAGGATATATTTTAAAAGAATTATAAACAAAAGAAGGATATATAATAAAACATATAAAATTAATATTTTTATACAAAATAAGAGAGGAATTCTCTCTTAATCTATATCTATAGATATATAAAGGAAAATATTTTGGAGTACATATTTCTTTTTTCCTTTTACCCCTATAATTATCTTTTTAAATATCTTTTTTATCCATATAACTATTCTCTTCAATCAAGACACACTCCACTTACATCTTGAAAACTATCCACTGTTATTTAACTTTATTATCTTTTTCATTATTTTTATTTTTCAAAAATTATAGAGGCAGAGTGTTACTTTTTCCCCTAGTCATGAATAATAGTGGTTCACAACATATTTTCCTTCACCTTCGAAGCCCCTGGCAGAGGTAAGAGTATGCATTCCAAGATTATTATTTTTTTTTTTGGAGAAGCTATTAGGATCACAAAATTCTCTATCATGACATGAGCATACAGATTTGATTAGGCAAAACTCTTTAGTTGAGCTAGAAGATGGTGATAGCCATGGAGCCAAAGTTCTACATTGATGATGATAGTAGTAGGAACTATGGTTGCCATAGAAGGATGTTGTGATTGTCAAACACCTAGGGAAGAATATTAACTTTCTTACAACGTGATCATCTGAAGACAATTTGGAAACCTTATTGGGGGTGTAGATGTAGTTGACATTAGGCTTGATGTTTTTTTTATGGTCAACTTTGATTTAGCTGAGGATAGAGAAAATGTTATGGTAATGATCCTTGAATGATTTTTTTTTTTATCGATCACTATCTCATTGGTCATGGATGTCCGACTTCATAGCATCCAAGATGAAGATCAATAACAACCAAGTCTAGATAGTGTTTTTCCTGTTTATGCAAGAAATACTATGATGAGTGTTTTGTTAGCATTGGCTAGGTCGGTCAGTGTAAGTGTACATATCAGATGGATTTGAGCCATCATTGACACAGTTAGAGGGAAGTTTGCCATGGTGAGTATGGAAATGGATTTGAGCCATCTAATAGTGGGATATTTATGGTTTCATAACAGATGGTTTAATATTGAATATTAAGGATTGCACTCAATTAATTTGCAAATGTTGCAATCTATATGGTCATGTGATAAGTAGTTGTGCGCAACAGAAGATGAAGGAAGTCACACTATTGGCGACTGCCTAAGGTGGAGGGGAGACAAATTTGACGAGGGAACATGGGTTTGCCCTAATCCGCTAGCTGGAATGGCAATCATGTTAATTATGGAAGATCTGTATAGGGAATGGTTTAGTAAAAAAAAGGAAAGTGAAATCATAAGGTTTTAAATCATACATTTAATTAACATGATTGCATTGTTAGATTTAGCATTGGCAGATCATAGGCTTTCTTCGAGAGCTGTAATAACTCTATTTATACGTTGGACTAAACTCTTTCCCCAATCAGACCAAAATTCTACTATTAATTGGTTCAGGTTTCTATAATTTTATTATCAAATTCAAACCAAATCAATCCAATCATAAAAAAAACTGATTTAGCTTAAATTAATTGGATCTAAATATTTAAAATTTTTATTTTTATTTTATAAAAATGAGAATTATTTAGAATTTTGTTTTTTTCTAGATTTTTACATCACATATATGGAGTGCAAAACGGATCACATTATCACACAGTTTGATACTAGTACATTAATTAACTAATTTAACTAAATAAAATAATTTTATTTATAATGCTTTACAATTAGAAAATAACTTATATTATATATATAAATTAAAACGTGAATAGTAGACTTTAGTCTAAGTATATATAGGTATCTTAATTATAAATAAGGATGTAATTATTGAAATTTGCTACTTTCGTGTGAGATTTTGACTCTATAAAATTGTGTAAGGTAGAGGCATCTTTAGTGCATGCTTTAATTTGTATTTCTTAACTTAATAATAATAATAATAATAAATTTAGTTATGTATCATGGATCAGGTTGGTTCATTGATTCCAAAAACAAAACTAACGAGTTTGAACTAATTGAGTTATATTTGATATGAATCGGCTTTAGTATCGAAAGGGTGTAATTTTTTTTTAATTACCGTTTGTGGGTATAATTTAAATTTTTTTACCAAAAAGGGGTAAGTCATAATCCCTATTATGATTTCTAATTTAGAAGTCGTAACTATATATTTTTTAATTTTCTAACTGAAATCGTAAAAAAATTTACGGCTTCAGTATATATTTTTTTTTAACCCGCTACTTCAAATGTGTAAAAAATTTTACGACTTTCAAAACCTTTTTTATAAAGTCATAAAAATTTTTACTTCTTTCAAAACTTTTTTTCTTTTTTTCTTTTTCTCATTATGACTTTTAAAACTTTTTTTTTCTTTTTCTCATGGAAGTCGTAATGAGTCTTACGACTCTTTCTTTTTTTACCTTTTAATTTTTATTTTACTTTTTTTGTAAGTTTTTAACTTTTTTATAGTTTTTTAAAACTTTTTTCTTTCGTTTTTTAAACTTTTTTATATGTTTTTTTTTACTTTTTAAA
>PYAF01005672.1:918454-970911 GCA_007407185.1 Glycine tomentella
ACTAATTAATGAAAGATTTTAAAATAAAGTTTACAAAAAAAAAATTACATATAACTCCATGATAACATAACAAGTCAATGAATTCTCAATGTCACTACTATGTTATAATTAACGTTATTATTTCATAGAAGAGACTAAAACCAACAAAATAAATCTTTAATGGACTACTTTTATTAAATGACTAAAATTAAAAAGCATCCTAATTTATAGAGACCGAAAATTCTTTCTTTTTTTACCACAAGAATTGAAGACAAATATGGGAAATTTTAACTCATATACCATATTTAACCAACCGAGTTAAATTCCTTCTTTACAAAAACTTATTTTAGCTTTAATATTAAATTATTATTAATTTTAATATTATATATAAAAATTTATATGTATTGATATTTAATTATTATTACTACATAAGTATTAATTTATTAGTATTTAATTTATTGATTATTAAATGCTAATAAATCTTAAAATTAAATATTTAATAATAACAAATTATGATTATATCTTATGAAATACTAAAAAAATTAATAGTTATTCAAAAATGTAGTAGACCAAGCTCATTTGAGGCTGGTTCTGGACAATTGGTTAAGGGGATTCTATGTTGTGGGGATCTGAGGACTACTATTGTATTAATAACACATAGTGAAAAAATTTAATCACCATTATTTTAAAATTTTAAAGTTAATGAAAAACTAATATTGTTTACAAAAAATTAAAGAAAAGAAAAATAAAACAATTAAAAAAGATAAAAGATAAAATAAAAACTTTTAAAATTTAATAAGCCAAAATATAAAAAAAAAATACTAAAATATAAAAGACTAAAATTAATATTTAACCTATGAAAAACTAAAATAGTTTTCAATCCATAATCTCGTGCTAAATTTTTTATCTCCAAAGCAAATAAAAAGTTGTACTAACAGATAAATGACTTTTAACGGTCAACCAGAATAATGATGACTTGTTCTTCTTTTCAATTCGTATGTATTTAATTATTTTTCTCTAGCCTTTTATTTAATAATTAAGATCTTATCTTCACATTACTGAAGACTGAAGTAGTATCTAAGTAAATTGAGTTGTTTTTTTTATTATTTAGTATTGGGTTTAATTGATTCAGCTCATATGCATGAATGACATATATGGTATGTACAAAAAAAAAAAAAAAAAAATCGGCGTATGGTTAGTAAGGTCTCGTTTCAAAATTTTATATAGTATAATTAACAATTTCCCTAAGCAAACGACATTTAAGCTTTTGTTGATAAAGTTTATATGGCATTTACTAATTTTATATATAAAGTTATATTGTATTAGAAATTAAACGATTAAAAAATTATACCTTCAAATAGCATTTTTATCACATGAGGTTAAAAACAGTTATATAACAAGGAAAAAGAAAAGGCTTTGGAGGGACCATGACAAAATAATTCTACCTCCAGGCTCCGGTCCTAGATATAATAAATATAGGACAAATCATCAAGATTAATAAAAAAAATTAATTATTTTTAATTCATACTACTAGTCTTCCTTTGAATCAAGTTGTATTTTGTAAGCTATATATTACTTATCATCAATAATGGATAGAAAATTATTATGAGAGAATGAATCGGCTTTGGATTGTTTTCTTTTTTCATCAAGCTCGTTTAATTTGGAGATGGGTATATTGTGCAGAATTTTGTACGAGATAAAGAAAACTTTATTAGTCCAATTGTTACTCCCTTTCCATGATGCTTAATTGTTTTCTTGTAATCTTGTGCTTGATACATGTTCAAGAACACAGAAGATACGAGGGGTCAGTTTTTGGGAGGAGAGGTATCACGATAACAACTTCATCCATAGTTGATTACGCCACAATGGTGACTGACTCAAACAATTGGGAAGATGTTTTGGACAGATTAAATTCTGTAAAATGCGTATTCTTCTTAAGGGCAACACATGAGCCTATATATTTATATATACATGATTGTTTTAAAGTGTGAGAGATATTCGAAATGAATAAAAGGTTGTATCATTTAATGAAAATATGTGTCTATTTACAAAAGGGTATATGCAAGTAAAGTTATATTCTTTTATGAATGTGTATATTTTTTCATAAAAAGATATGACAACTCATGAAAAGATACGAGTATGAAAGGTTGTATCCTTTCATAAAAAATTGTCTTATTTCATTAAAATATGTTTCTTTTTATCAAAAGTTATTAGATGTGATTTTTCACTAAAAGTTAAAACATACGACTCATGAGATGAATCTCTGCAAAAGGTTACATCCCTTCATCAAAAACATAAAATTGTCCATAAATGTGCACAAAGATAAACAATGAGAATATCCCAAAAAATAATCAACCCTAAATAAAAACTACTAAAGAGACCTGCGATTCCATAAAAAACCATCGTGGCCCCTTGCGGAATAAATGGAAAATAAATAAAGTCCGAAATAAATGAAAAATCACTAATTTTCTCATAAATAAAGAACAAATCCATATCATTCAAATCAATTTCTTTCTTCCTTTATGCATAAAGAGAATAAAATAAACTATTATTTTGTAAATTACCATTGATGTGATGCTTGATTTGAATTTGCAAATCATATCAAGGAACTATATTGAATCCTGGAGGGAATTGCGAGTAAACCTTATTGCATCCAATTAATCTTTATTTATAGAGATTGGTAGGAATAAATTAAATCTTAAGGATTATCATCATCAATGATTTTTTCTTAAATATTTCGTTATTGTTGTAGAGTCATCGCCACTAATTTGCACCAACATGAAGTATCTTAGTTTTATAGACATAATTTTCCAGAGATGCAATAGTTTTTAGAGTTTTTTTATCGACGTCGAAGAATGAGTTGATGACTCATAGGCAGTGGTTTGGTCAAGAGAAATCATCGGAACCATAGCGAAAGTGAGTCTTCATAGGATAATTGTCACTGTATATGGATTCGAACCTGGATGATCTATTCATGACCTGAAGTTTGGATGAAACTAAGTGAAGGTCCGAACGGTCGAACTGATGTTGAAGAATCGAATGAGTCGTGGTTAAGGTGAAATGCCACTCAAACCTATGTTCTTCCCGAAATGTGTTAAGGCGCAACAATTGAATGGACAATAATTTAAATACATGTTCAACTAATTAAACAAATTTTTTGGTATGACTCACTTTGTATATTAATCCAAATGCTAATAATAATAATAATAATTTGTAAGAAAAACACATATACATGATATATTCTTAATTAGTATATATTATTTTGAATTAAATAAAAGACATATTAATATGATTTTTAATATCGTGTCCATATTTAAAATGAACAAATATGTCCGAAGTACTAATATCTGTCTATTTGTTTCAGATTCATAATACATGTCTTTCCGTACATGGCACAGTAATTCTCAAGAACATGGGTTGTTTATCATAAATCATAATTTGTGATATTCCATAAAGGTTTTGGAAACGAAAAAAAAATCCCCTTCACCCTACACATAAGTCAGTTAAAAATTTAAAATTAAAGAATTCTTGAACAAATAAAAATTGTCAGTAATATATTTGTTTGCAACCAATTAGGTGCCCACAGAAAATATTAAACGTGTATCTACAGTATCATTAGCAACTATAGAAGCGTAGATAAAATGCTAAGTATTATAAACAAGACAAATAATACAATATATAAAATTAATATAAACTTGCATCGAATAAAATTTTTAAATCTTGAAGAAATTTATATTTTAAAAATGAGCATACGTTTATATAAACATAATAAAATTCTAAAAAATATGTAATTATATTGTAATCATTTTCCATTATATTTAAAATTACTTACGTATCCACATCACGTGATGCACTTTAAAATGATGATTTATAAATTATGTATAGGTTAATACCTATACTTTATTTCATAAATGAACACTCGCTATTGATCTTGTTAGTGGTATGATGGTGACTCTATCATTTTTGAAAGACAGTTCCTATATTCTTTAAATTTCTCCTTTTGTCTTCGTAAAAAAGAAAAAAAAAAAAAAAACCTCCGTTTGTAAATTGTTATTTTACAGTTTATCCTTTAGCTAACTTAATTATAAATATTTTTGTAAAAAAAATACAGAATAATAATGTTAAAAATATTTTAAATATTATAAAAGATAAAATAGTGAGATAGAATGTAATTATATCAAGAAGTTTTCATAAATATATACGAAGTATTTTATTTAAAACATTTGTACACCTGGCAATTTTTTTCTCACATATTAATATTTTGGCAATAACGTTTCATTAATAATTTATTAAAAAAATGAATATTCTATATGAAATTTATAATCCATCTTTTTTCATCACGAAGGTATATCACTTGAATTGAATTTGATCTTATTTCATATCAATTCCATGTAGCATTTTATTTATTTATTTTATCCAAATGTACCAAATAGTTGAGGGTTACAATATTTTTAGGCAGTTGCTATATCCACTTCCCTTCTTTGTTTATTCATTTCTTTTTTCAATTTGTTTTCCAAAAAATTGAATAAGCAAACAAGGAGAGTGTATATAGCAATTGCCTATTCTTGTGAGATGTGGATTGAGTTTGAACATGCAGCCCATTTCTTATTATGAGTGTTAAACTAATAGCAAACGAAAGGGAGGAATGGGTTTCAATGACTATATCCCCATAAATGCGGCCTTTTAGGCTAAAGAAGCCTAACGAGCTAGTACATAACTCTAATGCTTTATGGATTATATATTCTCTAATGCTGCATTTCTTAAAACTAAAAGGAGAAGGGGAGATTCTTGAATGAATTTGGCCAAGCATTGTCCAAAGGAAAAATCCTAATTCTATCAAGAATCATGGCATGGACAGTGCTCTCTAGACTCTAGCTAATGGTGAATAAGTAGATACTTTAAATGAAAAATGGGTTTGGGGTGTTTCAGATTTCATTGATGAAACAGTATGGATACTATTCTTAATTTATTGTTTGAGAAATTTGAAAAGCTTAAACTTGTTTATTTACCAATTACATATCAATTCAGATCTCACGGTTACAATTAGCCTGATCCAAGATCGTGAGATTCAAAATATTAAAATACATTTGTGACTCTTACAGCTGCTGATTTTCCAGCCGCTAGCTCTTAACCAAGTAAAAAATTCAAGCAAAACAATTAGTGCAACCAGCAATGTGTGTATTAACACAGCCAATAGAATGCAAAACAAAATATCTTATGAAACACCCAACATAAACATCCCGAATAATAAATTCAATTCAGCACAATAGGAAGAACTATCTTCATTTTTTTTAAAGAAAAAGGCTGTAACACAGATTTTAGTAAATTATACTAATTATCATTGAGATTTCATGAAATTACACAAACATTCCTTAATTACTTTTTTCTACCCCTATACTAACTCCTTTTAATTTTTGAAAAATATATACTGACATCCTTTCTATACATTACCCTGAAATCTAAGACTAATTCGAATGAAAAAAACAAAAATCGAGATTGCAAAACAAGCACAGATCGTGTTTTGAACAATCACAAACAATTATAAACTTTAAGCCTCATACAATCAGCACCTAAACTGCCGTGCGTGTGTACTTCTCTCACCTTCCATTAGATCTATCGTTTGGGTAAAATTCACTCAAAGATATAAATAATATTTTTTTTAAATGGTTGTAAGTTGTTGAATTTTTGCAGGATTGAACTGAACCATTGTAAAATTCGTCTCCCCGTTCCATGGGCCATATTATGCTTATCGTTTTCCTAAGAAACTTGAGACTTTAATTTCTTCTTTATTTTTTCTTGAGGTCTTTTGGTCCCAGAGTAGTAAATGTGACATGAAATTCCGCCGAAATTATGGACTGTAAATTGCAACAAGTAGCAAGAATTTGGTCGTGGTCAATTATCATTGATTAATGGTAGAACATTTTAAAGGAAAAGGGTGGGAAGATGAACATGGTGGGAGGTTGGCACAAAATGTTTGGTATTCTGTCTTAGTAGGAAATGCGTTAGGCATCGCAGCACTCAAAATTTCATGGCATGCCAAAAGATATAAGTTTAAAACAAAACGAAGTCAATCCACTTTCTTACAATTTGGAACTTTGTATGGTGGAGTTTAACTTTAACCTCTCTCTCTCTCTCTCTCTATATATATATATATATATATTTATATGTGACATTTAATATAAGAAATTAGATGAATAAGATATTTTTCAGTCAAAAGCTAAAAATCAATTCTTTTAAGATGCTGAAATTCATTTAAAAGAATGAGTTATCCCAGCATATATTTGTTGTATGTACATGTAACAGGAATCAAACTCATGATCATATATTTAAGAGATAAAATTATCTATCAATTATGTTATCAATTATGTTACAAATTATAATATTTAATGTCAAATTACAGCACAAGTGACAAGTTATGAAGAATCCTTAACAACTTGAATTAAGGCGGAAAACACGTACATCCAGTACTACTACGCATCGTGTAGGAGACTTCATCAGTTTCTGCCCTTTGTGATATGATCCTGGTTCTTTTATGATGGAAAATCTGTTAGAAATAGAACTTTACCTCGATAAATCATACAATATATTTAAGATAGTTTTTTTTAATAGGCATACAATAAAAGATAGTATTAAAGGTTGATGGTGATTACCAAAATCAAACTCCAATTTTAATGAGAAAACAACAATATAATTCTTGACATACTGAACTTAAGATTTGTTTATTTTGTCGTTGTGAAACATTAAAATGAAAAAAAAAGGTTTATTAGATGTTTCAGGGTTAAATATGTTCTTTTATTATAAATATATCATGATTTTGTGTTTGATGCCTATAAAATATTTATTCAGATTTTGCTCCAAAACAGTTAATAAATTGGCATATTTAATTTTTAATCCTCCACATAAGATGCATGGTTCATTAGGGAAAGTATGAAAATGAAAGAAAAGAAAATATGAATAATTATATTTGTTTTCTTTGTTTGATTGGGCAGAAAGTGCTTTCCAATTAAATTTCAATTTTCTTCTTCTCTCATTTTCATTACATATTATTGATTCGATTATTGATTCGAGTAAAATTGGAATTAATTTTTTAAATAAGGTCTCACATGTTTAAGTTCTATAAATAAAAAATAATGTGTTTAAAAAGAAAAATTTATAAAATAACTAGTTAAATTCTTCCATAAAAATTATTTGTTAATAAAATTAGTAAATACTTTACATTCATCATGATAATCCTAAAAATCATATACATTAATAAGGAATTAAAAATTACATTATTTATAAATAAATTTATTACTTATAATGTCATTTTAGTTTAAATAAAATTATCTTTTTTAGAGTATTCATAGTTTATAAAGACTAATATTAATTAACATAAATGATAATAATTTATTTTTAATTAAAATCTAATTTAAATCATGCACATGAATATAAAATAAATTATATTTAATAGAAAAATATATATTTTGTATACACTTATTATTCTAAATAAAAACTAATTATTATTTATACCAATAAATATTTCATACTGATATTTTAGTAAAAGAAGTAAGTCTATAGATAAAAAGTAATGACCCTTAATTGGCAGACGCATGTGGCTTGGTCACAATTTCTCGGACAACGAGTCCAGCCATGGTATTTAGTAATTAATAACCAACCACCCATTAAATGTGTGGGCCTTCCCTGACTCCTCCATTATAAAAGCTTGGTTCTTAGTCACCGAATGCACTCACCTCCAAAACAAATCTCCTTCTTTAACTTAGTTAAACTCAACTCAAGGAAATGGCTCTGGGAAGAGGCAGTGCAGTAGTTCTACTACTTTGCTTCTTGCTGCTTCACTCTGAGATGGCTCGTGCTGCCACCTACACAGTTGGAGATTCTGCTGGTTGGACCTTTAACACTGTTTCCTGGCCCAAAGGAAAACTTTTTCGTGCTAATGACACACTTGGTCAGTTCCAATTATTCTATCTGTATAAGATTTACTATTAGATAAATTCCTGGGAGAGAGATTTTGGAGAGGAAAGAAGGGAAGAAAAAAATTTATGTAGAGACATTTCTTTGTTTGCGAGTTTTAATTTTTGAGAGAAAGGATTTGAGGATTTTTAAAACTCCTCTGAAATCTTTCAAAGCTTTAAAATTATTGTTCCCCCTATTCGAGGGATTTTTAGAAGGAAAAGTAACTAAAATTATTACTATACCAGTCAGTGTTAATAAAATTACTATCATATCCTAATCAGTGTAAAATATATAATGTATTAATTTTTTAAATAAGGAAAAAATTGTAAAAATTTCTTATTAACTTTCTATTTTCCTCTCTTAATATATTTTTAACTTTCAAACAAGGAGAAAGAAATTTCCCTTATTTTCTTCCCTTTCCTTCTCATCCTTTCCCATTGAATCTCTTTCCTTTCTCTCTCCTCCTAACTCTCAAACAAAGGCTTAAGTTCTTTTAATAACTACTTTAATTTCTCAATTTAATTTTTCATTTTTAACCACCGACAAATTAATACCTCATTTGTTTTAAAGAAATTTATACCTCAAATCTGATTCTAATTAATAAATAGCTAAAATATATTTTGTTTTAATTTAACTTGTTAAGTTAAAAAAAAATATTTTGGTTATTAAAGTATTTTTATTAGACTAAACTGATCTTTTTTGTCAGATTACATATCAACAATATTAATTTTAACTGACTTGATAAATACTGATGTGACATAGCATTTAATAGTTTGTCACGTGTGACTAAATTGATTACATGAGTGTAATAAATTTTTTATAATAATTAAAAGTCACATATAAACAAGTGAAGAGTGTGTTGCTTAATTTATATTATTAGGTGAAATTAATACAAGTCTCTTAAATATGTTAAGAGCTTGTTACAATGTCTTCCATACAGTATATAACACATGGAAGAAGTTTCCTTTTTGATAATTCTTTTATCTAGCTAACTTTTGAAAGCATGAAATCGATACATTTTTGTGTATGGGGTGCAGCTTTTAAGTATAGCCCTGGGGCTCACAATGTGGTGGTCGTGAACAAGGCTGGATTTGATAGCTGCACGACTCCAAGAGGAGCCAAAGTGTATCAGTCAGGGGCGGATCAGATCAAACTTGGCAAGGGACTGAACTACTTCATCTGCAATTATGTTGGTCATTGCGAGTCTGGGATGAAAATTGCCGTCAACGCTGGCGCCTGAAGTTAACTTGTTAACTTCTCTCTACTCATACATATTGTATTGTAATGCAAAAAGTGCACCCTTTAGGGGGAAGTTAGCTCCTTTAAATAAGCGGATAGATATAGGTGTGTATGTGTGCTATTCTATAAATGTCACTTATCTATTAAGAATAAATGTCGGCAGTATGTGATATCTATCTCTCTACTCTAAAGTGTAGGTCTTTGCTTCAGAACTTATAACTTTTAGTAAAATACAAACTAAATCTTGCTTAGGCCACTTTCATTTTCATATACTTAAATAAATATAATTATTGAATTATTTGGTAATATTTTAACGATTATATAATTATATCATTTTTCTTAGATACATTAGATAGAGAGTATAAGTGTTATATAATTTTTTTCTCACTTATCTCCATTAAAAGTAATAACTAATCTTCATTTGAAAATGTGAGTATACATAAGATGAATAATATCTTCTAACAAAATTTATTAATAAGATGAGTATTTTTTACAAAAAAAATTCATATTTAAAAATCAATAAAGATTTGAACCCTAGACCACTTGATTAAGAAACATAAGTCATTACTACTTATGTCAACCATTATTGATGTTTAAGTGTCATATATGTCTTATGTAAAAATAATCATAATATCATATATAATTATTATAAAAATTAAAACTTATCATATATAAAAATTTGTTATTAATTAATAGATAAATGTTAGTCACACTTTTTCTAATACTCTCTTTTTAACACTTTCCTTATGATTGGCTAAAATTTGTTAAAAAAAATATCAATTTTGGTGGGTCTCACTTATCATTCAATGTTTGTCTCTCTTGATTTAGATGATATCTACCAAAATTGATAATTTTAAAAATTTTCAAACAATCACAAAGAGAGTGTCACTAGCATTCATATAACTAATAAGAGAAAAAGGTTATGCACTTAGAATGTATAAAATTTTACATAGTCATCCAATCATGACTCATCATGTATGGTAAATTTATTGACTTTTAAAATAATTATTTACAGTAATTCAAACAGTGATTTATGATTAAATGACAATGTAAAATTATTTTACACTTTCAATGTATAGCCATTAATAATATCATCAATGACAAATAAAAAATGACATATTTGCAAGGACCAAAATAAAATATTAACATATTTGCAGAAACTAAAAAAAAGTGGCATAATTATAAGGACTAAAATAGAAAACACTACATATTCATTAGGAACTAAAAACAAAAAGTAATATATTTGCAAAAATTTTAAAATAAAATTAACATATTTATCATAACTAAAAACAAAAAGTAACATATTAACAAAAAGATATTTAAATATTAAATTAAACTTAATTGATAAAAAAAATAGCTTGAAAAAAGAATTCTGACCGTTTCATGTTAAATGATATAGGAGAATGATGTACGAGATACGTTTCTTTATAAATAAATAAAAAAGATAAACCTTTTACTTATATTTTCTTTGTTTTTATATATTAAAATGATAGTAAAAATATTTCAAAAAATACTACTATAGTCTTAATTATAAGCAACATAAAAAGATTATACTTAAATATAAATAAATTTTGACTACTTTCATACTACTTAATGATATCATCTAAAAAATATTATTTAATTAATTGAGATTCTATTTTCAATAAAAAAAAACAATTCTTCTTTATATCAAGTTTTAATAAAGAATACTTTAGGAAATAATTATTTTTTTAATATGATTAGTAGAGTTAAATGATATTAAATAATTTTATTAGTTAGTTTTAATTACAATTAATATTACTTATAATTAAATTCAAATGAAATATATATTTTAAACTTTTGTGGGCTAATAATTTAACCCAACAAGCCCACCAATTCAACTCATTTAACTTAAAAGTTATATAAATCAACTCACATAAACTCTCAATTAAATGAAACACTGTTTTTTAGACTCAAACCCACAATTTTTCAAATTTATACAATCAAGTTGTGAATTAAAGTTCGTATATCTAACTTTAATGATAACTGAATTAAAAGCATTATGACTATAGGGCCGGGCTGTAATATTTTTGTCCCTAAATCAAAAGCATTATGACTCTGGCCCAATCCATGGCCTTGAGTCATCATTTTTGAGGCAGTAGTGCCCCAGCACTCTCCAACCATCCCCATTACAATTGGCCTTGAGTCGTCATTTTTTATGGGTAATTATTTAACAAGTCTTATTATTTGCTTTGGAAATGCACTTGGGGTGCACCAAAGTATATAATGATGTGCATTAAGAAATATTCTTTTTTATGCAAATGGTTGAACCTTTAACAATATGGGTTGACCATAAGGAAAATGCTTTGGAGTGATATTTGATTCTTGCACTTCCATTATTGTATTTTTTATTTTTTATTAATATTCTGAAAAGTCCATTAAATGGACTTTTCAGAATGTAATAGGAGGTGCAGAATACAATAATGAGAATATAGGATGCAATAGCCCTTGGTTAGTGATGCACTTGTTTAGTATCTTTGGATATTTTCTTTTATTTTTTATTCATTTTAAAAACAAGGTTCAAAAGATTAGTGTAAGAAACAAGAAATCTAGGCTGAAGGTGAGGCACAATGAGCCAGAATTACAAATTTGATCTATGGTTTGTAACTTTATTTTCATCTATGGGCCTTTGCTTGGGAGTTAGAGAAGTTTAACTATTGTTTTATAATTTTAAATTGGCTAAAATGTATTTTTGGTCCCCCTATTTTTTACAATTAATAATTTTAGTTCTTCTAATTTAAAATTGAGACATTTAGTTGGTATTTAAAAAAATTAGTAATTTTGATCTCACTGTTTAAATTAGACATTGACTATTAGTTTTATAACATTGACTGTTTCATGGGCAAACATTAACTCAATTAGAAGTAGACAAAACCAATCACTTTCTCAACAACCTATCTCCACCTTTATCGATTGAATCTCTCCAACAGATCTAGCATCTTCTATCTAGTGTGCTAATTGCTTGCTTTTATTATTTTTTTTTCTTCTAATTCACTTTAAGTTGTTTAATTAATTACATCTTTGTGCAATTACCAACTATGATATACAAATATCAAAGGAAAAGAAAATTGTTCAAAGATTAAAAAAAGTGAAGCATTTTCTGAGCTCTCATCTAATTTTCACTAACACAAAGTTGGTGTTGAGTTGAAGCAGGTAGAAAAGTTCCACCTATTAAACACTCCATCTAATTCAAGCAAAACATACATATCAATCGAGTTAGCATAAAAGCTTATTAATAAATCAAATCATCTTGTGTTGATTAAGATTCTAGACCTCAACAATAAATTGAAATGTTGTGAATCCTAGAGAAGGTTTGTTAAATATCATTCGGATCCAAAATACCGATATGGAAGCATGAGCCAAAGAAGGCGATGATGCTTACACAAATGCAAATAGCCTTTTGTGTATTGTCTCTGGTAGTGCCATGGTGCTTGGTGAAGGGAGAGGAAGGGGTGGAATAAAGGGTTAATAAATAAATAAGAGGTTGAGGGACACGGGTGCTCATGGTGCTTTTATGGAGGAAGATAACTAGGGTACAGACCAATCACCTTCATTGGAGATGATAACAATGATGGTAATGACTTCGTTGGAGATATGTTTGGATATAGCAGTCGTGTTATCAAGGTTTGAGAAGGGTAATGACTAATGTGCAGTGAGAACTGATAAGGATGGTGTGAAAGGGTTGACGGGTAATTTCCTCAATCGTAACACGAGTCGGTATAGGTTAACGTTAATTCTTAAGGGTTAACGACTATATTTGGATGGTGGGATCAAAATTACTAATTTTTTTAAAATAAAAAGACTAAATTTTTCAATTTTAAAATAGATGAACTATTATTAATTATAAAAAATACGAGAACCAAAAATATATTTTAGCCATTTAAATTTGAGATGTGATATACCTAAGAAAATTTATACAATAATTTGCACAACATTAATTTGTGGTTATCTTCCTGCATCATTATGACATGTATTAATTAATGTGTATGAGAGACATAAACACAAAAAAATGTTAAGGTACAACTTGTTATATGAATTATTATAGAAATAACATTTCTTTTTTAAATATAAAAGAAAGAACATGGCACATGACTAAAAGTATATTTTATTCAGTCTTTTGTGGAAATTATATATTACTTACGATTCATTGTCCTAACTTGTTAGTGAATTCAATTTTCAATACTATATAGCATATATTTGGATACGCAATACATTATTCAGAAATCATTTTTTAAAAAGTTTATGGAAAAAACAACTCTTTGTTTGTTTGAATTCTCCACAGTGAATTTTGGAGCTAAAATCATTCAGCAAATTATCCAAACATGCATACATAGTTTAGGACTAAATTATCACATTCTTACATTTTCAGGAACAAGTGATTATTTCTCCTTTTTTTTTGAAAAAAAAAAAACAAAGTTTAAATAATTAGTGAGTATACGATACTTCAATTCATCTACATTAAAAAACAACAATTAAAAATCAACAAACAAAATATCTTTCAACAGAGAAAAAAAAAATACATAAACCTACATTCCAATATTAATCACCTTATGGTTATGCGAAAATCACCCAAGACCTTAATTGGCCGTACATGATTATTATATTAGCTCAACTTGTAAATTACTAACTAAACTAAACTCAACTTAGTATACCGTATCGTATAGTATAGGACTAATACAAACACCGATGTGAACGAGAATGACAATGAATTAGAGAGAAAAAAAAAAAAAAAAAGAGCCCCAAAATCGATCTAGTTATTATTATTCAGAAAACCCACAAGATTTATTGGCTTATTTCTAAAGATTATTCAAAGTGACCAAATAATTATGTGGCAAATAAAGAAGGTAATTGCTATTTACGATTTCTCTTTTTAATTATACAGTACTCCCCTTATTTTGCTTAATATACTCTTTTTTTGTGCAAGCTCATTCAATTCTCTAGAGATGCTCCCATTTGAAGTGGCTGAACTCTATAGGAAGCCTTGCCTTTCAATTCCATAGAGATGCTCTTGCAATGCTTGAATAATTTCTTAATGTCTTCAATACTCCCTTGCGATGGCCAATGTGAATATCGTGGTCCTCCCGTTCAGATTCAACAGGAACTTAATTTAAAATTAGTAATAATCAATTCGCACTTATAATATGGTAAAAAAGAAATTTAAAAGTATAAACGTTTTTGAATCATATATCATTTTTGAAAAGAACACAGTCTTTGTATTAATTGTGTAAAATATTTTTTATAATATTATTCAATTACAAATTGACATTTTTGTTAAGTTGACTTTTATAATAATTATTTAAAAAAATTATATTTATCATAATTTTTAATTAGTTGATAATGTAAAATATTTTTTGCTAATAATGTATAGAAATTAAATTCTTTTTAATTAGCTAGACATAAGGATTAAATGAGATGTGTGATTGGATTTAAATATTAGACAAGAATTAATTAGACTCGTATGATAAAAAGTATTAAAAAAAATCAATAAATACTATTTTTTTTTTTTTGTGAATCCAGAAATACTCAATTAAACACAAGCAAAAAGTTGTAGTCCATCCGTAATGAAATCGCGCGTAACATAAATCAAAGTGGTCTTAAATCTAAACACAGCCAGCCAACAACCAATATGAGACAAAATCATAGGTAATTGAATTGTAACAATAAATTAATGTGATGTTTGGAACGGAGAAAAATTATGGGAGCATTTTTTTTCCTACTTTGCAAGACAATTAATAAACAGACATTCCTCAACATTTCTTAAGAATAAATGATGAAATCAAATATATACATATATATATATATATAAGGAAATCCATGACTCTAATTAAAGATAAGCTGAATCTGTACTTTAATTTGAGGTCATTTGCAAATTGCTAGCTACCTAATATAAAACTTGTGAACCTGCCGAGTGCGGGACCAATTTATAATATCTTTCAGAACAAATTGGCAATTGCATAATCAAGTAATCATTTCAAACTTTAACATAAGGAACTTGCTGCCATTAATTTCTTTCAGGCCTAACAAAATGCATGAAAGCTGAAGTTAGTCCCGCCAGAACAAAATTAAATTATATGAAATTTAAAGTCATGCATAGGAACAAAGATCTAGGTAGGGTTCGTAAAATTTTAATCATTATGTTAGTTGCATTACATTATAGAGGTACCTACACTATTGAGAAATTAAAACTGTTTATTTCCGCTTTGAAATCCTGAACACTGATTCGTTAATTGTTGCATCATAAGATGATATATGGTGACTGATATGTGTCAGCTCCAAAGGACACTAATAGATTCCTCCCTCCCATTGTTTACAAAAGATTATCCAAGGCAAAGTATCTTCAAAATAAATGTAGCATGCATTTGCCTTCTGTTACATAAGAGCAATTCAATGGTTTATGCGGATTGGCAATTGTAAAATACACATTCAGCATTTCCTAGACATGACTAAAATTCCAAAAGATTGTCTGTGGGGTGCATTACTGTTCACAAAAGACCAAAATTTTCTTTTTTCCAACAGAAAGCCAGTCAAGCAAACAGCTCTACACGGATTTGTGTTCTTATATAATAAGGCCAATGGTGGGGAAAACAACAATATCTATAATCTTAGCTTATTTAAAAAAGAAAATGTTTTATAGACAGCTTTGAGATAGAAAGAAAGATAATTAATTGTTTTAATTGATAATGTAACGTAATATGATGAGAGTTATTGATTAGATATTTTTTTAAAAAAATATTATCAAAATATAATCTGTCTTTAAAAAAATGTCCAGAAGAGTGTCTATTTTTACTGTACTTTACTCGCCAATAAGTTATTTGGCCGTAGTTATTTTCAAATGACGTTTACATAACCAACTTCAGAAACAACTAAAAAGAAGAGTTGAGTTCTGAAAGGAAGATTAAAAAAATAGCTTTTGAAGATGGAGAGTTTTTATAAATAGCCTATATCCTTACGCTGATTTTAACTTATAGAAAAAATTTACTTAATTTTTTTTTCCTTTTTATAAATACTTATAAAAAAAGTTTATTCAAATGGAAACTTATTTTTATTACTAAGGATCAATTTTGTTGATAAATCAAACCAAACAAAACATAGATTTGAATGAGTGGTTTTTAATATTTTAGGCTGATTAGTTTTCTTTAAAAAAAAATATAAAACAAGGTCTAATTTCACTTCCATGACTCAAACTAACATCAAAGTTGTCCAAACTCCAAATTATTCTTATAAAATTATTTGTTGCGGACCTCAAGGGTGAACGGCGAAGTCATTGGGCAATAGGTTCGATCTATACACCAAATATTATTTTACTAAGCAAACATAATTAATGGGATTATATATCCATGACAATATTAGAATAGCAGTATAAATGACTTACAATATACATAATATACTAAACACTTACGGTACGTATAATTCACCCAATTATTACTTTCAATTTTCAACTTTCACCTTTTCAATTTTTAGTTAATTTTTCAATTGAATATGCCAAATAAAGCCTAAATTTCTCAATGGCCATTCATATATAAATAATTAACGTTGATTTTTATTTTTCTTTATATTGTTGGCGAAAATTTAAATGAGCCTTTGAACATTGAAATCAGAAGTTCCACAATCTTCGGGAAGGGAATATTCAATTAATAGGTACCAACACTTCCCCCTTCCCTTAATAAAAGAATACCCTTCACTATCACTATTATTACTATTAAAAGCAATGACCCCTACTTAGAGGATAACAACAGAATGGAATAAATCAAGATCCCGCACTAAAGATTACACTGAAAAGATATTCAATTAATAGGTAGCAGTACCATATACGAGTAAAAGGAATTAATTAAGGTCTATATTTGAGGTTAACCTCCTTCTCTTATAGAAAATAACCCTCACTAGTACTATTAAAAGCAATGATGGGTTAATTTAATTCAGGAATATAACTCTCACTATTACAACAGAAGGAAATAAATTAAGAATTATATTCCTGAATGATATTTGTGATTTTTTTTTATAAAATATTAAAACTAATTTAATTTATGATGTTATTCAATGAGTAATTTAAAATTATGTTGCTAAAAAATGTTTAATAAATTAATTTCATTATATTTATTATATATTTATAATTTTTTTTACTACATCAAAGATATGTGAATGTCTCTTAACTTATTTGATTTAATATTAATTTTGTTCATGACATGTGGTTGGTGTGAGGGATGGATCCAAGGAAGGGCAAGGACAAGCCTTGGCTCCCAGCCCCCTCACCCCTCTTTAGATCCTTTGTGTAAATATGAGAAAAAATTAAAATTAAAATTAAAATATTAATAAAATATAAAAAATAGGTTTTGGAGTTGATATTTGCTAAAAAAAAAGCAGTAGTTTATTCTCCAATTTTATCCATAAAATTAATAATAATAATTTTTTAAAAATTTGTTATTTATAATAATTATTTATTAAAAATATTTAAATAATTATGTAAAAAAAAATTGGCCTTCCCTTTAATACACTCTTAGATTCGTTTCCAACTACCGTTAGTCTAAGAAAATTTTCCATACTATTTCTCTTGCTAATAGTATTAGACAAATATTAATAGAATATGATATCTTCCGTTAACTAATTGAATTTAAACTAATTTTAGTATAGCGAGCATTATCATTCATAATAATTTTGAATAAGATTGTATCCCGTAAATAATCCTGTGGTTTATATCATAAATAAATTAAAACAAATTTAATTTAAGATGTATTTGTTAAAGTAATTTAAAATTATTTTAAAATATAAAAATATATTAATAAATTAATTTTAACATATTAAATAATTAAATGTAAATTAATTTTTATATGGTAAAGAAATAAATTAATAATATTTTGTCATTGAAAGATGTATATTCCTTACAAAGTAATTAATTATTAGCTAATATTTATTCACAAACATTGCGGGGACAAATAATTTTTATTTTCCATCTCATGAAAAATCCTTGGTTGGTGGTGGTGGGTGTTGCTGTTAGATACATGGTCGTGCGAGTGCATTTTGTGGATAAGTTAGGGTAGGAATTGTGTTTCCATTTGAAAACACTACAAGTCTACAACTCATAATGGTGGCCTCAGACACCATTGCAAAGTCTAAATTAATTATATAATGCTTCTAGGAATCCAATGCTGCAACCGCTACAATGGGTCATAAAATATTTCTGCTAGCCAATGGATTTTGAACAAGTGGAAACGCATGCAGTTATCCACAACACTTTAGGTTTAATTAGACTTGTAAAAAGGTGCAACATTACCATCATAGCCAAGACAAAAGTTTAGGACACTAACAAAAAGGAAAGTTAAATAGTAAAAGTATTTACCTATTCACGTTTCAAGTTCAAGTTTGGAGGTTGACTTAAGTTAACGCTAGCAAAATAAAATAATAGGTATATGATCAATAAGTTACGCGTCAGAGTTAATATTGACTTCCACCCTCAAGATCCTCTTTACTAGGAAAAATAAAATAAAATAACTAAGTACCTTCAAAGCATAGTTATTTTCATCAAGTATTCTTGCCTCCTTTAGTATACGTAGTATTTTCATCATCAAAGAAAAGGGACGTGTTTCTGATAAGTAGGAACCTGCAAAATAAAAACCAATTAGACTCAGACCAAAATTAAAGATAAACGTAAATGTATAACTCAATTAACATGTGCATGGTGTGGAAGAAGATAATTATTGAGAAGAAACTTATGAAAGGGAATTGAGCCCACAAGGGGTTTCTCGGAGACAGATTCACAGAGCCCGTTTGGCCTACTGGCCACCTCCAACTGCCACCATTTTGGGGTGATTCTAAAACAACCCATTTAATATTAATGGAGGTGGACAGAATGCCAAAATGGCTATGGAATAAGGCCTCTGAGAAACCCTAGAGGCAATATAGAGCAAAGAGAAAGCATAAGGAAATTTGGAAATTCGATCTGGCTGAGATTTGAAGAAGAGATTATGGGTAGGTTTTGACTAAAGGAAGAAATAAGAGTGGCTTTTGTAGAAAGGTGCATAAGCGTGCATGGAGTTATTGGAATATTTGGCCCCTTGGGGGCTAGCTTCTGTTGTTTTCAAAGACTTTCAATCCCTCTGTTTTGTCTGTAGAAGTTTGCATATATATATATATATATATATATATATATATATATATGTTTAGGGCTTGTACGTATATGACAATGATATCCGCTTCTTATTTGCAATAAAGACTTTTGTGCCCTTAGAGTGCAACTCTTTGATGCTAATTATCTTGCACGTGGTTGGAGATAGTGAGGCTTTCTTTGACCATGGTTGTTAAGTTGCTATTTGCTTGCATTGTGATTTCACTATGCTTTTTGACTTGCTTCTAAAGGTGGATGCAAAATGGGCTGGCCATGTCTCCCACTCAGTTTCTAATTATTTAATTTGTCAACTCACTGTTTATCAGTTCAACCTTTGACGTTTATTGTGCATATTCCTATAAGAAAACTATATATTTACAACAATTTAATGGCTTCCTTGAATGATCGATATTATGGTCAGTTAATTTGAAAACTGAATGTCTCTAGACATAATAAGCAAAACAGCGGTTGGTATATAAAATAAACATGGAAAGAACATGCACATTTTTAAAAGATTACTTTGAATATCGATCATTAACTGTTCCATAATTTAATTATTAGAAGTTTGTTTTTTCCTTACTTTATAAATATCAAATAATCATTTTCTATCATAATCACTACACACTTTTATGGAGTGTAAAACATGTACATTCTCATTCTTGTTATTAAAAAAAAAAATCCCATTCTTACCAATCATATGCCTTTGCGTCTAATCTTTTTATTCATTAAAAGCATAACATTTTCAAGTATGAACCCACATCTGCAAGTAATCTAGCACAATTGTAAAGATTACCTGTGTCGAATTTTGTAATTTAGGTAACTAAAAGAAATAAAGAATATAATTAAATAATTATTATTTTTAAATATATATATATAATATTTAAATATATATTTCATTAATTTTGATGTATATCAATGAAGTGTTAAATAAAATTTTTTGATGTATTTCATTAATAAAAAATTAATCCAATTTTAAGTATATAGGGGTAAAAAAATTAATAATCTGATATTCAGTCCAATTAAAATTGAAAAAATCAATCCAAAAATTTGGAAAACAAAATAAAAAATATTTTTTTATTGGATCAGTTTGAATTTGATTTTTGAAAATCAATCCAATTTAATCCAGCCAAACAAAACTTATACATGTACATATGTTTTTATTTTTAATTTTTTTATATTACTCATGTTTATTTTTTGTTTCTTTTATATTTATAAAATTATCGCATAAATTATACTTTTTTATGAAAAATGTATTTAATTAAAGATAATGTTTTATTAACTATTTTAATCAAGGTGCATAAATATATTTATTAAGTGGTGTAATTTTTTATATTTTTATGAATATATTAGCTCATCATCCCCTCTCTAAAAGTGTATTATATGGAGATCAAACTCCATTCCTTCTCTTTCAAACTCTTACTCAACTACATCCATTAAATTTAATGATATACATTTGAAGAGTTACGCTATACTCTTGATATACAATGACTTGACTTATGAATGAGATATTTTTGTATTTTAAATTATTTTTTATGATCATTATACAATTGAATATTGATTTATTCAAAACCGTTTCATATTTGAATCGAGTTAGATCACATTTAAATTATAAATAAAAATAATTAATTGGTAAATTAAAAGAAATTAAAAATTGATTGAATAAAATGATTTTTTTTCTTTAAACGATCCAATCCAGTATGCAAATTAATACCCCTCTAGTAGCATTAATTCAATATTGCTAGCTACTTCAAAACTGCATCGCTCCTGTCCCATCTGCCTAAGTAAAATTCTTCCCAATACATTAAGTTTTATCCTTAACAAGAGGCTTAAAAAAACTATCTCATTGTGTTCTTACTATATATCACAGGAAGATAAAAGGTATATGAAAGCTAAAGAGACTTGTGCAAAAGATCATTAATTAGAGTTTGAGCCTTTGGAAAGCTAGAGAGAAATATTTGGGAATGTGAGGATTAGGTATACTATTAATCAAAGTTGGTGGGATAACAATATTAGCATGTTTGGTAGATTAATGCAATTTGAAAGAAAAAAATATTCATAGGAATCAAAAATAATATTAGAAAATTTATAATAATTCAAACGTCATTTTCAACTAATTGAATTAAATCTCATTGACTATAATTTGAAGAAGTTAATTGTTATAACTTACATTTTTAATATATATATATATATATATATGGAACAAAATATATTAATGTACTATTAAAAGTGTTACATTAATTATTAGACGTTGATTCTAATATAATTTAATGGTTACGACTAAGGATGAGTATGGATTAGATTTTAAAGATTTTAATTCATATTCAATTTATATCTACTTAAATGGATTGAATCTAAAATTTATATCCATATTTTTTAAAAAAAATAATTTGAATTCAACATCCAATCTATTTAATTGGATATGGATTTGGTCATGTTTAATTTATATTCACTTAAATGTTATAAAGATTTTTTTTTACAAATTTTAGTAATTAAACGCTAAAAAATAAAAACTTAGTACATGTCCATTTAAGAACTATTTTCAACTAACCTTAGTCAAAACTATTTTCGGTTGATCTTGATTAGGATATTTTCGGCCTACCTAACTAGGACAATTTTGGCTGACATCGACCCAGACATTTTTATACCAACTTTAGTCAGGACTATTTTTGGTTTGACATCGATTAGTGCATTTTCGATCGACATCGGTCAAGGATGTTTTGGATTGATCTTAGTTAGATTATTTTTTGGTTGAGGTTGATTATGATTTTTAGTCAATGTCGACCAGTAATATTTTTTGGCCGACATCGACTAAGGGTTTTTCAATAAGCATCGACTGTGACTAGTTTTTGGACGACGTTGCTTAGGATTTCTATGGCGGACATTGGTAAGGTTTTTTTATGATGTTAGTTGTTGATATTTTTTTGTCAACATCAGTCAGAACTATTTTTTGATTGACGTTGACTAGGTTTTTGTACTGATGCTAGTTGAAACTATTTTCTATTGGCATCAGCTAGAGTTTGTTGGCCAACATCAGCCATGACTATTTCTTTTAGTTGCCGTTGGCTAAGGATTTTTTTTTACATTAACCATGATTTTTCAATCGACGTCAATTGGGAGAATATTTTGGTCTACGTCAGCTAGGTTTTTTTTTTGCCGTGTCGATCGATGATGTTTTTAGCTAATGTCAGCCAAAAAAATCCTAATCGACGTCGAAAAAAAAAACTCTAGCTGATGTCTACCAAAAAGCTATCTAACGTTGACCACAAAATAATCTTGACAGACATCAGTAGAAAAACTCTAGCTGATGTAGACCAAAAAATAGCCTCGATTGATGTCGGCTAAAAAAACTTTGGATGACATCCGCTAAAAAATAGTCCTAACTAACGTTGGCCGAAAAAACCTTACTGACATTAATCGAAAAATAGTCTTAACCAATGATAGCTCAAAAACATCATCAGTTGGCGTCGGCTAAAATAACTCTAAACGACGTCGACCAAAAAATAGCTCCTACCAAAGTTGACCAAAAAAACCTAATTGTCATTGTTCAAAAAAATTATATTGGATTTAAAAATCCATACAAATATCCAATTCATATCCAATCTATATCCAATTAATTGGATTAGATTTAAAATAAAAAAAATAGATATAAAATTAGACCATTTAAATAGATTTAAAGTGAATTAAATAGAATAGAATATGAATTGATTTTATATATTTGAATTTTTTTTCCAATCCTGCCTACCATGTAACTACTTAAAAAAACCATGTGAGTCCTCCTCCTTGGTTTCACATTGAGCCTCCTGGTCCTGCGCACACACACAAAATAAGACTTTGCGGCAATTACCTCCTGTGCCTGTGCTTGCAGAAAATTAGGGAAGCAGCTATTAACAATTGCCAGTTGCCATTACTGGGGTATAACTAAATTGGCTTGGCATTTATATTATTAAAATAGTTAATAATAACAACAATGATGGATTTTAATAAATTCATCGTATAACACTTCAATATCCTTTTTTTCAATCATAACTCAATTTGTGAAATTGCAATATTAGATAATTTTTTATTCAAATTGATGAACATCCATCCTTTTATGAGTATTTGAGGATCTGGGAATTTGTGTAATTGCTGCACAAAGATTAATAGGAAAGGGTTGGGTTTATCCGTACATGGTGATCCCAATATTTGTGTAATTCATGCGCAACACACAAAGCGGGTTTTAGATTTAAGAGGCACATGTTTTGGGATCATTGCAGCAAGTATAGCAGTGGTTCATTCATATAATCATTTTCAAAATTGTGAAATCACAGCATTTGATATTTCTTTTTATCCAATTTGAGAGTGCCCTCTTTTTTATTATTTCGGCGATTGATTGGGATAATGACAACAAAATATGGGTTTTTTGTTCACACCCCTTGTTGCGCAGCAATTACATATTTTCTGCTAGTAAGGGATTTTTATTCAATAGAGGCACAAGTCCTAAAAATTACCGATTCCATTCGTTAATAGCTGCCGCAAAGCCTCTTTTTTTTTTTTCTTTCAATTGTGCGTAGGAGGCTGAACGGAAACAAAAGAGGATGAGTCGCGTCCTTTTTTTTAGTAGTTACATCAGAAGCATTAGATTATATTATCGTATTTTATTATTTAAAATAAATATATCATATAATCATCAAATCTTAAAAAAATATTATATAAAAATTATCAATTCTTAAAATATCTCAATTATATTTTTATCATTTTGATTCTATCATTATGACTCAACTTCTATCAATGTGATGACTATTAATTGTAGTTATTGTTATTATTATTAGTGATGGTTACAATAATCATGATAATTATAACAATAGTTTAAGTAGTGGTGATGATGAATAATTAATAATAATTTTAATAAAAAAAGAAGAATAACTTTGATATGAGAGAGGCTTATAGATAAAAGAAAAGAGAAAAATGTGAAAAAATAAGAGAAAAAAGATTTTTTTTTAAATTAAATGATAAAATATGTAAATATGTTTACATTAAATTTTGAAAAACTAAAGAATTAATAATTTTTTTGGTAAAGAAGATTTAGTATTGAGCTTCAAGGGTACACCAACTAGTGTAAATATTAGCAATCACACACACACACATATATATATATAGTAGAAGTTTATTAACAGGGATGATTGCTGTTATCTTCTGCAATCATCGTCCTCATTTAACTACATTTTGCCCTTTCTTCTCGAGGACCTTCACATCACATGGGTCATGGGTATTGCAGTTATGGAGAGAAATGAATAAAAGAAAGCTTTAGCATGCTACCCTAGCTAGTAGTTTGAAAGTGAAGAATCTCGGGATGTTTTCTTAAAGGAATCTGAGGACTAAGGAAATTAGAATAGCGATACATAAGACAGTGACATACAGACATACAGTTGTCTGGCGTAGCTTATGTAAAATGTAAAGAAACACGATCAGTTTCTTTAAACTTATTTATTAAAATAAATGTTTATTTAATAAAATAAGTAACATTTTTTAATTTTTTAGTATGTTTGTCTTCTGCTTAAAAAAACAATTTTATACTTCTTATTTACTTCTTAAAAAAACACTTATATAAAAAATTATTATTTTAAAGTTATTTTTCTTAAGTTTAAATAAACTCTCCCATAAACTTTTAAAATTATATTTTGGCTTTGTTGTATTGGTGTAGTTTTGATATTGTGAGTGATTTTTTTTATATTGTTACAATTAGAAATCACTTTGAATACCACTCTTAAAGTAATTAATACAAAAGTTGATAGTTTTTATTATAGTAACAAATAATAATCAATGATTGATTAACTTATTCGAATTAAATTCTTCTTGCATGGAATGCCAGAGATAGGTAGTTTTAGCAATTTTGTACGGTTAGAGAACAACCTTTGGGATCATTTTGCAGTTTGTGGCTTCCCTATTGCTGGAAACAACATTGAACATTGTTCATTCTTTCTAAGGAAATCAGGGTTATAAATGGAACTATGCTCTATATTGAAAGTGTTACCCCAGTGGAAGACAATAAAATGTGCTAACAGATCTTGGTTCATTAAGTTGCTTCCCCACCCCGTGCCTTTTTCTCTCTTTTCTTTGCAATTGCAGGTCCCACGTCCCATGAGAAAAGATGGGTGATGTTCCATTCCATTTCTTTTGAAGGCTGGTTTATAGAGAAAGGTATCTTCCGTAAGCTTAACTCTAGAGTATGCTTCTTTTGTGTATACAAATAGCTTCACATACATCCATATGAGTATGCAAATTGAACTTTTTTTAGATTCTTTGTTAGGTTTAAGATTTTCTGATTGGCGTAGCCAACCGCATTCAATTGTCCACTTGATTATTCTGTTACAGATCGTGTTATTAGTTGCTTCTTTTTCTATATTGTTACAAGAAATGTGCTTAATCCTAAAACTTGCAATGTGCAACATTAACATTAAATTATCATCAATTGTAACCATTTGTATTGGTTCCAGTTCTTGACAGGGGATTGTGTTACGCCCTCATCAACCAACGTAAACATGAATCACTCACGAGTCACAAAATATTTTGTAGTTGTATTGGTTCAGTTGTCCCACTCAGATGATATTGTCTGGCCTAGCTAGGATTGAAAAAAACAATACAGATAAAAAAATTGAACTTCCAAGGCAGAAAATTCTTTACATCATGCGTTAATGCTTGAGGAAATCCTCATCTCAAGTGTTTAGGTAGAAGAAAATACATTAAGAAGCATCTTCTCTGTTTGTGTTTAGCTCAAAGAAAACCATTGTTGTTAAAATGAATTAATGATTGTAACAAAGAGAATTTCAACAACAAAAAAATGTAACAAAGAGAAGTTCTTCAATTGCATAATTGGCTAAGGTGTGATCCTTAAATTGAACACGTATGTCAATGGGAGCATTAGGACCCACCAGCTCTGCGGTATGGCTTTATAAGCTTTATTTGGTCGATTACATACAACCTGCTTGTCTTGATAGGAACATGCTGTTTGATTCCTGCATGCAACAAGAATAATCAGAAGAAACAGTGGTGAATGATATGAGAAATATCATGTATAATTCTATGATGCACTCAATTATAGATGTCTTCCCATTAAGAGACCAAACCTACCTTGATCCACAGAATATCACAACAAAGTCTGCTTTTGAACAAGTTATTAGACTTGTTGGGTCATCAAGTGCAAAACTATATGCTGCAGGGCACACTTGTTTGAAAATTTTGGAGTAGTTTGAAGCCAAACATGTTGCAGGGTTTCCATAAGTCCCTCTGCAGCAATACTCATCAGTATTGAAGACGTCACACGCGCTCCGGCAAGCAATAACTTTGTCATTGTACTTAGAAGCAAGCTCTGAAGGGCAGTTCTGCCTCAAATCTCCATCACAGCCAACAGTGCTGCAGTTCCCGGTGCCATTAATAGCTTTCACTACTATAGGCAAGTTGAAGCCATCCACAAGGCTAACATCATAGAAATCAGGTTCACCAAGGGTGAAGTCAGCACTTGTTGCTGGAGGGCTTCCAGGGCCAGTACAATTTATGCTGCTGCCACAGCCACCTGTTTGGCACTTTCCATTGCCATTGTCAAAGTTGCAGCCTGTTCTAGCCCATATCCTCCCACTCCATCCATCAGGAGCAGTATATACAGTTGATTGTCCTGATTTCAATGCGAAGCCGTCGCCACTGTGGTTGTCACTGCGAGTTATGCCGGGCCATATTGTCTCCTTGCAGTAATTTACTATAGTGAAATTTTTACTGCTTCCACACAGCTCAGGTGCTGCCAACCAACACGTCAAATTAGTAAGCATAAAAGTAAATTTCCATCTAACTCAGGCAAAGTGTTTTTTCAAAAGTGAAGGAGCTCCTTATTTTAAGAACTTAAAATTTGGTTCAAAATTCCATGATGAGAATTTAGTATGCATGGCAATGGCAGAGGATTACTAGTTACCAACTATGTTAGTGATGAACCAAGAAAAATATTCAGTTAAAATTTGATTTTTAATATATTAATCCAAATAGGAAAATTGGAAGTTTGGAATGGAAGAAACTCTACACATAGGGCACTTATGCAAACCAAACAAAAGATGTAGGACTTTAAAAGACAAAACGTGTCTTTTTGTTATTCTCTTATTAGAATTGGAGTTTTATTTCGATAATTCACATAATAAAAGTTCATATAATAATGGTTTATATATTAAAGGTCATCATATGTTACTTGATAAAACTTCAATTCCGATTGGAAAATAACACTAAAAACATTTAAGGAATTATTTCTAAGTTTTGTTCAGCTCTAAATGCTCATTTTGCTTCACTAAGGTTGGCAACAAATAAAGCTTAAAAGAATGAATTACCTGAGGCAATTACAATGAAGATGGAGGTGAGTTTCAGCAGTGCAATGTGTGGATTAGCCATCTGCTAATGCTCTCACTCTGTCTCTTAGTTATGTGACATTTGATGTGGTGATGGGTTGTGTTATTTATGAGTAAGATTGAAGAGGACAATGGAAGAATACGTGAGGAAGAGAGTTTGTGTAAACTGACAGCCTGAACAAGCTTCCTTGCTTAATCAGTCAAAAAATACCTTGCCCGCTTATGTCACACTGATATCCTAAAATTCATACATATGTTCTGCACCTTTACGCACTTTTCACTGATCTTACAAACCTTTCATTTTTTTATTTATTCTGTTTTTCTCTTGTTTCATTAGAATCAAATTTACAATGACGCTATTTATTCACTGATTTGTCCTACCCTTGAGAAAAGGGAGGCAAAAGTTTTGTTTTGTTTTTTTAATGTAAATAAAGGGATATGTTTTAATTCACTTGGTTGGTCAGATAAAAATCGATTCTCAATCTCACATATGCTTTTCCTTTTTCAATTGTTTCGATAAAATTATGGGAAAATGGTGCCACTTGGGATACACAACGATATATAGTGAATGCTGCAGAATCACAGAATAGACATGAAAAAAAAAAACTAACAAATTACAATATTTAAAAATTGACTGGCCCTGATTCATTAGCACAAACCTTGTCTAATGTCTTCCCTTGGTGATGCCTATCTTGGAAAGGAACTTTTCCAGTTAGAACATAGAATCTCAAAGCAAAGCATAGCATTCAAAAACTGTGCACGCCGGGGATCTATTTGTTTCCTTGGGCCATGGCTCTATATGTGGTCCATTCAATGTCCACGGAAAAATAAAAAAAGCCTTATCACAAAGCTTGTACTGAACTTGGCAGGAGCTTTCCTTTTAGTGATTTTGATCTTTCTAAATTCCTCAAAAGGGAGTTTCTTTCTTCTCATACTTTGATGACTTTGACACTTTCTTTTCATGGATTTTGTTGGAAAGAAACCATCTCTGTCTTCCTTCCAAACTGGATCATAGCGATTGCAGAAGTTTAAGAGTAATTATTAGGTGTACTTCTTTCCAAATTTCCACTTTAAAAGTTTCATGTCTCACTATTCTTTCCTGTACTTGTTGATCTCATCTTGATCTCACCCTGATGTTTCTGATGCAGATTCTATAGGTTCAATTATAATGGGCATGTAACAAGTAACGACAAAACAAAGCCTGATGTAAACTTGACTTTGAAAATGCAAGAGATCTTTCTCAAGGACTGTTCAAGAACATTCCATATGCCCCTTCTTCTCTACAAATCTCAAGAGCCCATTAAGGACAGTAAAAAAAAAACGTTATCAGCAATGGTGTTTAAGAGTAAAACAAAGAGCATCCCAGGCTTTGTTAGAAGTTCATATTTAATTGTATAAGATTTATCTTTGTTAGAATTTTATTTCATATTTAACTTATAGTCTTTAATTCAAATCTAAAACTAGGATTTCTAGTTTTCTACATATTGTAATTCTTTCTTCATGAATAGATGATTGATTAATTGTTGATTAAAGTGAGAGAGATTATGTTTTATTATTTGTGAACTATTCTAGTTTATCAAGTTTCTCCGTGATGCTAAAAAAAAACTTATCATTTAGACCATTCATAATTGATTGTAGTATCTTCATTTTCCAAAATTTCGGATTAATCATAGGATGTGGATCATTAATCCAATATTATGCGCGTCATACCAAATTTTATGTCCATTATAGAGCATCGAGTCACAGTATTCCATAACATTTGGTTTGACTCTTGTTCTCGTTGGCATTAAATCAAGGTTTTCTTACAATTCCAATTATAGGACGATCCCAAGAACATCAATCCGGCTACAATATCACCAATTCTTATATAAGAGTGCATTTTTCTTCTTCAGAATTTTCAAATTCTGTATATTTATCTACTTCATTGTATCAATATTGGATCATCTTTTCTTTCTTAGGGATACTTTGCACATTTCGTGGTAGATCCTTGTACTTAACCTTCAAAAATTAATATTTTGGACACTACAGGAATTCTTAATATATGTATTGGTTTGATTATTTCTCCATGAACTTAGTTTGAGAATTAAAGAGAGAGGAAAGACAAGAGTGGTAAGAACATTAGAGGGAAAGCTAAATTCTTGAATGTAAACATGGGTGGTTTGAGCAATTCTATTTGCTTGAGTGAAACACGTAAGGGAGTGTAGTGATGTCATACTCTCTTGCTAACTTCTTTTTTCAAGTAACATGGTGGGAGACAATCTTGAGTATGAACTCAAACTAGGCGCATGTTGAGGGGCGATAAGAGTAATTCGACAAGAGGATTGGTTGGATTGAACTCTTGAGGAATACTCACATCATACTTCTTGGAGGTGAAAAGTTGGTGTTAGAGATGAGAACAAAGACTACTATGATAATGATAATAAAGAAAATTTAGTGGGAAGTCTTCATAGGAAGTTTGAACATAATAGAAGAAAGGAAAATAAGGAAGATGAAAAACTTGAGGGACATAAAAATGAAGATACTAACGTGTTTTAAGGTAAGTCTATTATTATGACATATCTTAAAATTTAAATGGAAAAGAAAGATCGAATTCATCTTTGAGTTTCATAATTATTCCCAAGTCAAGAAAATCAAACTTAGAATAGTTTAGTTTTTTTTATGATTATGTAGTTTCTTGGAGGACCAAATTGTTGTATACAAAAGGAGATATATAAAACTTACAATTAAGATTGGGATAAAATGAATGCCTTGATGAGGAGGAGATTTGTGCCCAATCATGGGCGGATGCAGGTTAGAAGTTGGGGGGCAGTGCCCCCCTTAAATTTCAAGAATAATTTTTTTTATATAATAATAAAATAAAGTAAAATAAAAAAATAGTTTAAATATTTGTACAAGAGAAAAAATTGAAAAGCATAGAAAAAGAATAATAAAAAAGATGAAAAATAAGAAAGGAGTGAGTGTGGATATGTATGTTTGTAACTTTTATGAATGCAGTGGCTACACTCTTGTTATTTTTGAGCACCCATCACATGTTAATTTTGTTAATTTTTTCTTTTTTAAATTTTACATTTTTTACACCTTTGTTATAATAATTTGTTCCTTTAATTTTCTTCACAAAAAAAAAATTTGGAGGTGCCGCCTCCGAACCCCGCCACTATTGTTCCCCTTTATTTTTTTTTTTCTGCATCTGCCCCTGTGCCCAACCATTACTATTGAGACTTGTACCAAAAATTGCAAAATCTTACCGTGGGCAACCATAGCATGGAGGGGGATTACTATAAAGAGAGGAAGATAGCCATATTGGAGCCAATGCGAATGAAGATAGAGCGGCTATTATATGGTGCGATATTCTTGAATGGGTTGAATAGGGAGATTGCTAATGTGGAGATTGAGGAGATAATACTCAAGGTCATCACAGTTGAGCAACATTTAAAAGTTAGGAATGATGTGTCTATGATCTACTGAATCAGGCTAACGTCATCATTAAGAAAAAAAAGTTACATTACATATATTTTGGCAATTAAAAGACCATATTAAAATTTTTAACAATAAAGAGACCGAAAAAGTAATTTAGCTAAAATAAACTTTAAGAAAAAAAAAATATAAGTAAAGCATAACTTAAGGAAGGAGGCCTACACCTATTTTTCATTTGAAAGACTCAAATACAATACCTTATTTAAGACAAACAAAACTCATTGCTACTTAAATCATTAAGTATTAATTACTAATTGACTTCGTAACTTTTAAGATTAATCTTTTATGGCCGGGACTTTCAAGATTAATCTAAAGCTTACTAAATAAAATCAAGAAGGAAAAAAAGTGTAAAGTCTCAACTTATTCATTAAATACCAGTAATTCACTATTCACCGTATATGAAAATTTATATGAAATTAGGTTAAGCTATGTTACAACATAATTTTGGCTACGGGTATTTATTAGACGGTTCGAATCGGTTTTGGTTAAATTTAGTATTTAATCCAAGCAAATTTGGTTGGTTTAGTTCGATTTCCACAATTTATTTTCAAACTCAATTCATTCATGAACGGTTTGGTTTGGTTTGGTTTGGACCAACACATTACCCATTTAAATTTAATTTTTTTCTTAGAACTACTATTTTATATTATGATTCTTTCAAATATCCAATACAATTAAATCAAATGTATGAAAGTAGTAAAATTGATTCATTTAATACCATCAACATAATATTCTAAAATAGACTAATAATATAAATTAAAACAAAAGATTCTTCAACAAGATTTACTATAATAGTTTGGATCACAATTATTCTTACAAAATAATTTATTGCAATAAGCTTTGCTATAATCAGATTTGGTGCAACTAGATTTAGTGAAACAAATAAACAAAATATGATTCATTAATATTATAAACATGGTAAAAAAAATATGATAAAAAAGTGAAACAAATAACAATATACCTGAAAGTAATACATCAAGAAGTTCCAACACTGGTAGTCCCAACACTTGCAGTTCCAATACTAGTATGTTTAATTGTTAAAAACTTCATATTTAAGAATCTAAATGACAGTGGCACTTAATTTTTTAGTAAGAGTAATGTTGGTGAAGGAAAAAGATGCAACTTGCGAGTGTGTTAGGCGAAGCACTGTAGCTTCTCAATCTTTTGAGTTAGATGATGATAAATTAGTACTTAATAATGAAACAAAATAATGATAAAGTACAAATCATATTGATTTAATATTTAATTTGAAAAAAATACTTGAAAATCTATTGCGAAACAAAGTATATACCTTTATTTGTGGACAACATATTTGCAGACTTGGGGCAACGAGGTTGTGCGGTGGTGTGGTGAGGTGGTGTTGCTCTATCAAAACCATGCGTCTGCCGACAAGTAAGAAAGGAATACTTTGTAACCCTAAAATAAAATAACAAAAGAGAAGGAAAGAAAGTTGGCTTCAATATGCAGTGACGAGATCAAGGTGGGTGACGGGTTTACTTTAACTACTAACAACCTAAGTTATTCAATTATTAATATTTTATAAAAAGTACTAAAGAAAACTTTAACCCCAATAGTCCAACTTATTCAATTATTATCATTTTATTAAAAGTATTAAAGAAAATAATATAGTATCACATCTACTTTGATTGTCAAATTATTTTTTTAGTTTTTAAATATATATATAAATAAATAATAAAATTTATATTTTATTATGGATTCACGGATCAGGTTAACGAGTCAACAAATATATAAATTTAGATTCGTGATCCAATCCGTATATGAACGATTTAGATGAATTTAATTCGACTTTAACCAAAATACATAAATAAACTCAATCCAAATTATTTAAATCTATTTAGATCGGTTTGAATTCACGGTCATTCTTACTTATGACCATCCTATTTCTGGATTTCAACTCAATGTGAATGAAACATTGAAACGCACGCGCAGCAGCTTTTGTTGTATAATGTATTTTTTTAATTTTTATTCAGAGAAAATATTTAAATATTGTGAGGGTATGGTTTTCAAAATTCGAAATACCGAAATAAAAAGATGTCTTTCTCGAACTCCCGCTCCTTCTTCTCTCTCTTTAATCTATCTCCAATTAAGAGAGAGAAAGAGATTTCGGCTATCCCATCCAGATCTTTCCATTTTCATTATTAGGTAAGCTTCGTCAATTCTCACTCCCTTCATTCTCTCCTCACACATCCTTTCCATTTTCATTTCTATCTAGTTTTTTTATTGCACATATGTATCAATTCCATCTGGGTATTACTATTCTTTATACAAGTTTAGCTTATCTGTTACCGACAGCTAAACTTGGTTAAAATTACTGTTTAATCCATGTCTTGGGTTTTCTGGATGTTTATTTTGAGGGAGATTGTTGTTTCAGATTTACGGACTCTTCCAATTCCGTGCTTACCAAATTCGTGTTTTTTTTCTTTCATAACTGCATAAATGAATAATCTATGTTGATGTTGTTGTTGTAACCAAGCTGAATAACATGGTGTGATTCATGTGGTCAATCTCACCTAGTGAGATAAGACTTTTGCTGTTATGCTTGTTTTCATCACTGCTTGGTGTTGATTTTGAAAGATGGTGTTAAATCTGTGTACACTTCAACAATTATCTATTTGATTCTTCATTCTTGCTCCCAGCTATGGATTCTATCCCTGATGTCATTCTCCAATGCATCTTGTCCCGAATCACCAATGCTCGAGACGTGTCATCTTGCAATTGTGTTTCCAGGAGATGGAAGGACTCCACTCCCTACATCAGAACCCTCTATTTTCCTCGCAGCTCATTTGACACCCCTTCTTCTTCTTCTGAGGGTGCTGACAACATCATCAAAAGAATGGTGTCAAGAGTGGTGAAGTTAGAGGAGCTAATTGTGTATAGCCCCTTTTCCCCAGATGGCCTTGCATCATGGCTCTCACTGGCGGGGCAAACTCTTCTTCAACTTGAGCTCCGAATGGACAACCTTGCTGACAATCAGGGCTTCCATGAAAGCCCTTCCAAATTGGACTATATTGGTGCTGCTAAGAATTTGGAGTCTCTGAAACTGTGGGGTGTGTTGCTGGTGCGTTCCCCCAAATGGGATGTGTTCCCTAACCTCAAGAACCTTGAAATTATCGGTGCAAGGTTGGAGGACCCTGTGTTGAGTGTGGTGCTTCGCTCATGCCCGGTTCTCACCAGGTTGTTGCTGCTTGCATGTGAAGGGGTTAGGTCGGTCTCTATTGAGTTGCCATGTTTGGAGGAGTGTAAGCTGGATTTTTATGGGATGGGGAACTGTTCTCTCACTTTGACTTCCCCCCAAATTGAGACCCTTGAGGTACAAGGCTGTAGCTGGATTAGGGTCCCTGAAACCAAGCATTTGAGGAATCTTTCCATATCCAACAGTGCAGGTAGTTAACTCGTTAAAGTGGTTTTTGTGTTTATATATTTGTTGTTGACTGTTGTCTGTCAGATAATCATTTGTGCCTCTACTTAAGTTTCTGGGATTGTTTGTTCATGACATTGTATGAGAGCCGGATCAAGTTAAGTGCGTGTTTGGTTTGGTGCCACTAAAAATGGACTCATGTTGCTTATTCTTGAAATTATGGACAAACGCACAAGCAAACACACTAAGTGGTATAGACAATAGAGTTTGATCCTTGCCTTCTATTGACAGTTCAAACCCAAGGGCTCTTCCTTGAGTGGTGTATTCGAGATAGAATATTTGGGATTGTAGGTCAATCACATTGTCCATCTCTTTTTGTGTCCTTGTTTTCAAGTAATCTCCAGAGTTTGTCTTTTGGACAAAACTTAGATACATATTCATATATATATTTTTTAGCATTTTATTTGATTTAGAATTAGAGTTTTATTTTGATAACCTATACTGATCTTTAATGCTGAGATGAAAACTCCCGTTTTTATTAGAGAATAATACCCAAAGCATATATGTTTGTCCCTTTCTTTTAAGTTTAACTTACTTTCCTTTCAATTTATTTGCTTTCAGGGAGAGTGTATATGGTTGATTTTGGAAATCTTTTAGCTCTGGAGTATCTGTGTATGAGAGGAATCCAGTGGTGCTGGGATGCCATTTGCAAAATGCTGAGATTGGCAAGTAAGGTGAAACATCTCTATATGAAGGTTGAATTCACTGGGGATTATGATGCACTTCAACCCTTTCCAGAGATTGATTTTGTTGACTTCTTCAACAGTCATCAAAAGCTACAAAAGTTTGATATTCATGGAGCTATGTTTGCAGCTCTATGCCAGAAGAACAGTCTCAAACATGTAAGTTCATAATAATTCTACCCTTCTGATTGAAGGTGTTATTTAATATTTCAATTCATCTAATGAGGATATTTCACAGGTGGATTCAGGATTCGTGATTCCGTTTTTGGAGGAGGTTGTGATCACAGTGAGGTCACCTCTTAATGCTGAACAGAAAATGAGTACTCTTGAATCATTGCTGAAGTACGGGAAAAGTCTTAGGAGAATGGTTATAAAGATTCTTGAGATGAAGAGCTGCCATAGTAGCGCTGATGATTTTTTTGACGAGATTTGCCGGTTCAGATATATGAACCATAACATAGTTCGAATAGAATAAAGCTCATTATTATTTCTTGATGCTTACTTAATTTCAGACACTTTTTCTTTGGAGCTAAATATTTGTTAAATCTTTCTCTGGTATACGATTTTGTTGTATTGATTTTGAACTTCATTTGAAAATTGACTCCCGTTTTAGTAAATTTGCAGAATAAATTTAGCGTCCATATCATGATTCCAAAATATTGCGGTTGCTTTAAAGATCCTAATGATTTTTTTAATTTCTGTGTTTAAAGGATTATATATTATTGCATTACACCATTTTCAATTACGGAAGATAAGAACAGTTAACCGTTGATGTGAAATGTTTTCATGAAGAGTGCATATATTTTTTTTTCGAACCAAAAAAAAAATATAGTAGCAGCCAGCAGGTAACGAGTTAAATATAAACAACTTTAATTTCTTAAGCTTCATTCACCTTTATTCTCTTTCCTCCCTATTATATTATTCATCATATTTCTCATATTCTCTTTATTCTTTTCTTTTTATCTTAATTTTTTATATCTCTGTTACATTTCATAAAGGATGTGAAAAATGACTATTGCAATAAGCAAGGAGCTTATGGTGATTATTTAAGTTGTCTACGCATTATCTTTAATAAGAACAATTAAATGAATTATGAATAAATTAAAAATCCTGCTTTATTTTTTTTGGTGTTTCATATAAAGTGTTCATTTATTTTAAAATTAGATCAAATTAATTTTGAATTACTAAATGTAATTAAAAAGTATCTTTATATTAACTTGTATCATAACTTTTATATTAAAATAAAATATACACATGGTGTGAGAAATTAGCATAAAACTAAAAAACAGGCCCGCATAATCCGTGTCAAACAATGAAAAAAATTGTATTGGACAGCATCTCATACAAATTGAACTTCTTGACAATGGATATGGATGTGTTTGGAAGGATTTTGTAGAATCTATTCACATTTATGAAAATAAATTTATAATTTTTTTTAAAAAAAAACCATTTTATTTTAACAAATTTATTAAAATAACTTCTTTAACATATTTTAATAAGTTTTAAGTAAATAAACTCTTATATGATAATTTTTTATTAAATAAGAATGTTAACTAAATTCACACACGTCTTTGTTTTGATTGTTGTATTATGCTATGCCTATATGTCGAATATAAGATTTAAAAGAATATTTTGGTAGTTGGACATCAAGTAATCGGAAATAACTATCATGCAAATTTTTATTTTAAATAATTATTTTAATATAAAATACTAACCATCTTTTTTAAGAAATGAAAACAACTATATTTATTAAAAAGAAAATCAAACACATCAGTTATAAACTTTTTTTTAGATCGGTTATAAACTAATAGCGTAACCTTTTATTTATTTGCGCTCCTCGCTAATTTATTTTAATGCTGATTTCCTAATCTATTTTAAATTTTTCACTAAATAAATAGGTCTTTATTTTTATGAAGTAACAAACAGGTCTTCTGTTTTCAATACTTTGTTTTTCTCCTTTAATTAGACGATTTATGGCTTTTGAAGATTGAATATAGTTAAAATCTAATGTATTTGTATTAAAAATATCTGATCAACAAAGTTTTAGATTAACATAAAAAAACCAAAATCTCTCACGTTTGTTTTTTTAACGTGGTCAACAACTTTTCAACGAGTAATAGTATGTTTGTGCATCCGTTACATCTAATTGACTCACATTCTAAGAGGTACTAACTTTGCTTATTTTTCGACCGAATGCTGAATTAATTAAAATCCCTTACCTTGATAAACCGAGAATTAAAACAAAAAAATAAAACACACACTTTAACTAAATGCACACTACATGCGTGTTTTGATGCGTGTTTGTGAAGGGCTTCCCCTAAACACAAAGCAATTAACCTAACAGACCTTTACATCCTCAACAGCATTAGCAATTGAAACACAACCATGATTGAACATAAAAAAAACAATCCTCCTTAATGAACTTAATTTTTATCCTACCCTGTAGTTCCCAACACAAAGATGGTAGCTATAACAAGAACAAGCAGGTATGAAGACCCACTTTTACCCAATCATTCACTAAAATTCTTTCCCTCTTATCTGCGGATTTTCATATCCCAATCATACAAGACAATTCATTGTAGTAATCATCCGTGGAAAAGAAATGCTGGAAACTCTACTTGTGGTATCAAAAATTTCTGTCTACACTTGTAAATAATGTTCATAAAAACTCTTTTTAAGTTATTATATGTTTGCTGTATCACTAATAAAATTAAATTAACTAATCTATATAAGCTTCTTCTTCTGGAAGTACCGCTTCAAATACCACAATTGCAAACCAGAAACTGCAATGCACATAGCCAAGGACATAATGCTAAACCATGCCACTCTGCCATTTGTTTTTTCACTCACAGTCCTCATCTCAGCTTCCCTGAACAAATAACTCAAAAAACAAAAAATAAGCATATGAAAAGTTTTTAAAAGATTATTTGCAATAAACAATTTACAGGGGAAGATGTTGATGTGATTGGAATTACCTGCCCTTAAGATAGAGCAAATTCTCATGGATGGCCTCTACTGCTCCTTCTAGCTTTCTCAGCTCAAGCTCGACTCCCTTAGGTATCAATCACATGTAGAGCAAAATAAGCAGAGAGAAGCATTCAAGAGTAAAAGGTTTAGGTATAGAATTCAATTCAGATTTGGATCCTCTCATGTTATGTTATGAGAGAGAAAGATACAAAAGAAACTATAGTAATACACCATTATTTGTGTAGGGTCCATTAAACATTCTATAGTGTCTTTTCCACTCATAACTTGAGGGGAACATCAAATAAGGAACATGAGAGGATCCAAAATTTTTCAATTCACAGGCAATTACTAACTGCTTCCAGCTCACAGTACAAAACTACTTCAAGCAAACTACAAACCTAAGAAGCTCTTAAAAACTATTTTAAAACAGTGCTGAACTCATTTCTTATTATACCTTGAGTAAATGTCAGCCCTTGATAGGTAGAACACTTAAGTTCTATCTACCTATAGTATAGGCCTATAGGGAGATTCAAAATTATACGTATCTCTTGGAAGTTTACCTCAATCTTCTCTTTTCTAGCAACTGAATCCCAATCCTTGGCTGCAATTCCAATTTTCCAATCAAGGTTTACATTAACCTCACCAACTCCTTGACTATGGCTATCCACCCAGAAGCACGCAAGGTAGTTCCCAGCCTCTTGAGCCGTAAATGCGATACTACCATGTGTTGTGTTCTCCTTGTGATGAAGATTGTTTCCATATGGTGATGTCACCTAAAGGAAACAAATTACTATTAGAAACAAAGAGACAAGTAATAGACCTTTATAACAAGCTGTATCAGAAGGTTGTCATTCAAGAGCCAACCAGTATTACATCCTGAAAACACATAAACACAAGCAAGTCTAAACAACAGAAAATAAACTATTATTACTTAGTAGAAATGTAAAATGTTTCCAAGTACATTTTTTCAACATTATTAAACCTTATTTCTGTTAAGACTTGAAATTTTGTAAATGCAGTTATCATGCAAGGGATCCATTCCCCAGGTAGCTGAGGTATTTGATAGAGCATCAGTTGATAAATTAGTGGTTTTTTTATTACTGAATCACAGAATTCACACAATCAGGAAAAGGGCTGCAGTTCCCCAGTTTTATGACTCCTATAGAGATTATTCTCTGTCCAAACTTACAGAACTACTGCACACATAACACCCTTCTACATCACACTACATACTTCCAACATGACAGTTATTATTACTTGTATATCTAATGATACATAACTTCTCATGACAGCTATAATTTGTTCCCATCAGTATTAAAGTCTCCAACTCTGCCATCTTTGATCTTGGCAAACCACTCAGCATAGCAAGAATACTACTCTGCGAACCATGCTGTAAGAAATTTCCACCATTATGTGTGCAAGCCATATTCTAAGATGTTTTCGACTTTCCATTACCACCACTTCTCCAGCAGCAAATTATTCAATGAGCTCAATGACAATGAAATCGGACTGTCTGGCCAAGAATTAGACCAGCTGAGTAAGAAAACTTCTATCAAGACTATCAGTTAATATATATGGCCCACACTTGTAGACTGGCCTGTGCCTGTAGACTGACCATCCAATTATAACTGACTCACCATATCACATCACAGTCTTGTGGGTTTTGAACCCTCAGGTTCAGTTAGGGCCGACACAAGGGTAAAGCAACTAAAGCTCAAGCTTTAGGCCTATATAAAAAATATTTTCTATTAGTTTTATAAAGCAAAAAAGGCCCCATATAATGAAAAAAATGTCATATGTTAACAAAAAGGCCTCAAATTTAGCTCTCACGTTTAAATTAAAAAATGTTATTTTAAAGTTTGCTTTAGGCCGGCCCTGGGTCCAGTATAGCGAGATTCTAGATTCTCCCCATGCATGACTAAGGAACCATTGGCACCATCCCCTCGTTACATGTGAGGGAGGTACGATGCACGCCACTCCCGAAAATGGTGGGAACCGTTAGAGAACACACTCATCAAATAGCTGTGATCTATCCGGGTTACAACAGGTCAACATAGTAGAGGCTCGCTATGGTTTTTTAAGTTCATACCGAGCATTAGGACTCCCCCGGGGCCTGGCGTGTGTTCTCTAGCGCGAACACCTAGACCATTCAGGCTCCACAGACATATATACCAAAAAATTAGGAGTAGTTTTAAGCAATAAAAATTACATTCACTGATAAATATATGTAAAAACAAAACAAAGTTATGAAAATTCATAACATTATTATAATACCACAAAATTCATGGCCAAAATAAGACAATGGGATAATAAATACCCAAAGATAAGACCTAAAATTAACAATTTTCCACAACATGGTCTTCCAGGTAATCAGTTGAGCAAGAAGCACCTCTACAAAGCCTTTCAAATTACCAACAACACACAATAATTTTCCGAAACCGAATAGTAATAGCAAATCCACGACAAAACAAATCCGTCAACACGCAAATCAAGGAACCAAACAAATCAGAAGACGGGAAAGAGAATCTAATGAGTAATTGAAGAAACCCATGACAGAAATCGCAAAAGGGTGTCGTAATGGACGGGAAAAAGAGTACCTTGACGGCGATGGAGGGGTTGTGGGCGTGATCACTGGGGATAACGACGTAATCGGCCAAAACAACGACGTTGTGTTGGATTTCTTCGGAGACGCACTTGGTGCCAGCGGTGGGTAACGTCAGCCAGATAGCCAGAGCGGAAGGAACCAAATTGGTCGAGAAGAAGAAGAGTAGCAGCTTTAACATAGCTCTGTTCCCCATAGCAGCCTCTACTCTCTCTCTCCCTCTATGCACACAACACAGCAAACAATCGTTTTCTGTCTCTCTCTGCACATTTTGGATCTGTATGACTGTATCTATGATTTTTCAGTTTTTTTTTTTTTTAATGGTTTTCTTTATTATTTTATTATTTCCACCCCCGTCTTAGTGCCTCTGGCTTAAGAATTAAGATCATAGTTATGAAAAGCAGCCGAATCATTGACTCAGTCGAAATAGTGGATTAGTGGATTAGGGGTCCAATCTATGGATTAGTAATTGATTCGATTTAATTCGGTCTATATTAAAAAATTCAAAACTATATACATATACATATAACTAACATTATTTGATTAAGAAAAATCCATTCATAATTTCATATTCAAATTAATAATTGAAGTATTAAAGTTGATAATACAAGTGTATTAATAATAAAAAAAGAGCGTAAATAGCAACAATCAAAATCAAAACAGTAAAATGGAAACTGCATAAAACAAAAAAGGGGTGCAAAAAACAAAACTATATTATATATTCATATGTCATTAACATTTTTCTATTAAAAAATATAAAATGGAAGCTCCAGAAATTAATAACATGGGTACAAAAAGCAACAATCAGGCCCAAATTAAAAAAACCCTAATAATATATATGCTTATCTAGTTGTGCTGAGCAACTTCCATTCTTTATTCCATATTTCCGACGCTTCCTTCTTGCAGCTGGCTTCTCTTTCTTTTGCTGGGCATAGAATTTTTTAACATCTCCTTAATTTTGCTGCTTCATTCCATATTGGCTTCTCTTCCTTCTCTTGGTTAAAAACTTAATTCCAGAAACTCTTTTTTCAAAATGGTGATTTTTTTTTAACATTTCAGAAAGATGTTTTTGGATGCGGTGGCGGAGTAGGTGGAGCAGAGCTTCTCCAGCATAAGGTGTCGGTGAAGAAGACGAAGAAAATGCATTTTTTCTGAGTTTTACAAAAACTGGTCCGGGTTCCTGAACTCGTCTGGGTCGCCGGGTTTGGCAAAAATTGGCTGGTTCTTGCCGGGTTTAACTGGGTCACTTACATGATCGGTTCCACACTCAATCCGATCCGGTGCTACCAACAGTTCCCGATCTGAACCGGTTTTAATAACACTGATTAAGATGACTTACTTTTAAATCTTTATCATTAGAGTAAATTACATCTAAACCCCTATGTTTTGTTTAAATCTTATTTGATACTCCTTCCTTTTTGTATTATACAAAAAATCCCTTAATTGTTTAACTCACGTTGCATCCACATCCTTCCGTCCTAAACACCGTTTAATGAAAGTAGACACGTGTTGGTCATATAACTTTTAATGAAATTTTATATTTAAAATACCCGTATCTTCTTCCTCTCAATTTGAAAATATTTTAATACTCTTGTTTTTTTTTTTGTTTTTTTTTCTAATTGAACGCGAACCCGACTTTTTGTTAGACGTAAACTCACCTTCTTGGTACGCAATGTTAACACCTTCCTTTTTCAATTTTTTAGTTCAATTTTTTATCTTTGATTGAATATGATCATTTGCTTCAAATTTAGTGTTTTGTTCCTGCATTTGTGTTCTTGTGGTCCCAAATATCAACATTATTTTAATCTACACTAATAAACAAATGATTTTCAGTTCATTCATTGTGTTTCTTGTGGTCCCAAATATCAACATTATTTTAATCAATAATAATAAACAGATAATTTTAAATATCATAATGGTTTCAAACTGGTCCCCATTAAAATCTCATTCAGAAATAGGCAACAATAAATAATCAAAATTAAATAATATTCTTAAAATGTAATTTATATACAAGGTCCAATAGTCATTTACAAGCATAACCTTAACGGTGAAGAACGTGAAACCTAAATTATGAAAGTATTTGGGAGGGGATAATTTGAATTTTACAATTAAAATATAAAAATAATTTCACCTACTCACATATTTTAATTGACATTAGTTAACGACATTAACATAAGAGAGTAAAAGTAATGTGAAAAAAATGAAGGATATAAGATGAAATTTGAGCAAAACATTGGGGATGCGAGTGTAATTTACTCTTATCTTTATTGATTAAAAATAATTTAATACTTATTTATTTTAAAGTGCAACTTAACCTGTCTTTTTTTTTTTTGTCTTGATTCTTATTTATTTATTTACCAATTTCGGTCTATTTGACTGATTTTTTACTCCATTGTTTTATAAATTGTCTTTATTGGATTAATTTTCAAAACTATATTTTGAGCACAATTTAAAAATTCAATTTTGCTATTTTGTCTTGATTCTTAATTATTTATTTAGAGGAGTGCTAGCAACACTTTCTCTTACTTACTCTCTTTGTGATTGGTTAAAATTTATTAAAAATGAAAATGTCAACTCCTCATTTATTTATTTACACCATTTTTTATCTATTTGACTAATTTTTTACTCCATTATTTTTCTAAAGTGTCCCTATTGAACTAATTTTCAAAATTATGATTATAAAAAAATTTGGAAAATCTAATTTTATTCTTAGTTATACTATTTTGGGTCTATTTGAGCATAATAAAAAATAAATCATATTTTTTTATCAACTTGCTAACCATGTCTCAATAAAAAAAAATTGCTACTAAATATTAAGTATAAACGTAAAAGGTGACTAAACTGGCATATTTTTACAAATTGAAAAGCTAAATTCATCGATTTAAAAATATAGAGATCAATCCAAAATTTGCTGAAAATTTAAGGATAAAAACACATTTTTTTCCTTCATTATATTATGTCACCTTTGTACTTGTAGTCAAATCTATGTATAACTAAAAACTTAAAATTTCTATTTATCACTTAATATAAAACTGTCAAACTTATTAAGAAATACGTTATTTTAATATAAAAATCACTTTTGCGACTATTTATTTTAAATTATTCAGTTATAATATGTTAAAGTAAATTAAGAATTACATAAAATGTTAATTAAAATAAAATTTATAAAATAATTATTTAAATATCGAGTGATATGATATCAATACTAGTTATTAGTATATGCTAAAAGCCAATACTATATACTAAATTGCACAGTAATATTTTTATTAAGAATTATTTTTATCCATTAAATTCAAATATTATCTAAACTATTTAACTTTAATTTTAATATATTCAATTACTTGTTTTGAATTACTTGTTTTGATGTCGTATTTAAATTCGATAGTTATGATGATCTTAGAAGATACAGTCACAAGAGAATTAATCTTTCATTAACCGTTAACTAAGTAGTTTTAATGATTATTTTATTTTTCATTTAACTAAGTAATTTGTCCAAAATTGAATATTTTATTTTATTTATATAATCTGAATAGAATTATTAGCCGTTAACTACCATGCCTTTGATTGGCACTCATTCAATTCTTTGAAGAGGTTAAAAGTCCAATAATTAACCCATTAGGTTATGCTTCTTCCTTCGTGATCGTGTTACTTCCACCTCAGGTTATGGCTGTATTTGTATATGGATTTGAACCCTCTCTAGATACCTCTCTCCTTAACCGTTCAGTGTCACTCTATTTCTCATTAATGATCTTTTAAAATTATAAGATTGACTTCAAAATAGAAAGGAAAAAAAAGTGGATTCGAATAATTTATATTAAAAAAAACTAATAAATCTAATGATTAACATTTTTCTAATTTTTTTTAAAAAACTTCATCATTCATCTTATTTTTGCATCCTGTAGCTCTTTTTTTTTTTTTTTTTTTAATTTTGTTCAGTTTTTTTTCTGCCTAAGCAGCACCGCAGGAAATGATCTGTTTTGGATATATATACATAGATCATAATTTGATAATTTGGCATTTTGAATTTAATTAGATCCTATTGGATATATAAGGATAACGAGAACAATTTTATTTTCCCTATATAACCAAATAAATTATATCACTACTTTTTGTACACTTATTATAATTTCATTCATGCTTTGACCCGATACATTATTGAGCGTTTTTATTTTAGATATAATGTAAAGTATTAGCTTAAGCACGATGTTTATATTAAGAGTTTCATCAGTTTTATCCTGTAAAAAAAAAGTTTCATCAGTTTTATTTTTATTAAATAAGGCAAAGTCTATATCAATTGAAACAAGTTTTTCTACTTTGACAGGGATTGAATCACACGTTACTCTTTCTAGCTATACTTTTCCAATTTCTGTGTCTGAATTTTTATGCACATGCATATCCCAACTTAGGAAACTGCGCATTGATCACCAAAGCAACATTAATTCCAAAGTTTATCCTAGACGCAGTTTTAGTTCAAACTTTTGTGAGTACTGAGTACCACAATAATTGTTAATTAAAATAGTAACTGTATCTTACTTTTCTGTAGTTCATTTAACAAACATTTCAGATGGTTGAATTAAAGTAAAAAATTAATTTATATTAGTTATTTAAAAATTACTTGAATCAAATTGCCGGCCCTTAGATAAGAAAAATCATCCTTCACACAAAGTCTGCATTTAGAGAAAGCTTAACCTTAACTTATAGATGAGAAGAAAAGAAGTTCCAACGGCTCTCTAAGCCTTTTTCAAAGCATAATGAAGTCTAGTTCATTAAAGAACATTATAATTAATACAATGAGGACAATTTAGTCCTCTATGTGTTGTAAATTTTTTATACCATTTTTGATTCATATGGATAAAAAAAAAAATACACCCAAAGAGAATAAAAGATCTCATAATTAAATCCTATCTTACTGGTTTCACTGTCCCACAAGAATTTTCACTCAGATTTGGTTCAACATGCAGGTTTAGGAACCACGTGACCCTACGGCAAATTCCTGCCAAAACAATTCTTAACGTTGCAAAAAGCCAATTTTTTGTCCTTTATATGCCTCACCAATGAAAGTTGCTTCTTCAATTCACGCTCAAAAGAAAAATGGAAACCCTCATATCGCTGTTCACCTTTCTCTTAGATCAAGCTTTCCAAGACAAATTTTTTATCCTTTCACAACCGAAGACCCCATGAAGCTATTTGAGTTGAGTCATACAACGCATGGGGTAGCTGTGGAACTTGAGCAAAAGAAAGTGGAAGAAGCAGAGGTTAATATGCTGCAACAAGCAGATGATCACTTTGACTGGGTCATGGAGAGTGTCATGGAAGAGTTTAGATACTTAGAAGAAGACCTTGAGAGAATGGGAAGTGTAGCAGAAAATGCTGCTTCTGTTGCTTCCAAGAGGTGTATTTGTTTGAGTGGATCTGATACAAAGGCTTAGTACTTCAGGCAACTTAACCTGTTGAGCATTGAACACGCACTGTATTTAGGGGTTTAGCCCATTTTTTTCTTGTTTTTTATTACTTCTTTGGTTCTGATTTCTTGACTAATTTGCGAGTAAACAAATATCGACTATATTCATGCTTATTGTCTTTTTTATTAGTGCATGTCTCTTGCAGATATTATTGTTAGAACTTTTTCTTTCACTTTTCAAGATTTCGATTTTGCTTTGAAGCTGTCAGCCCCTAGCCCCCACAACACCAGGGCCTCTCAGATTATGTTATTCAGTGGATCTTACGTTTCCCTTAGTAATCTCATTCTGCTTCGAATAGTATAATTCTTGATTTGATGAGTGTACAACGGATGTGACACCTTCTGCAAAACTATGCAATGTTCAAGTAGATATCGGACCAACTAGGTTAATAGTATAATAATTGATAATGATAAATTATTGTCTCGAGAATCCAACTCCTCTTTATATATATCTTAATGGGTTAAGGGTTCATGAGCTTTACGTGATTACCATTTTGGTTAATCAATGCTTTGTTGTTAGTTACAAGATGATCGTATGGTTAATTTTATATTAGTACACTACTTTGGTGTCTTAGGTCTTACATTTGGAATCTGTAAAAAGTAAAAAACATATCTGAAATATGTAATCAAATACACTATATGTTTAAGGTGATTTCATTCTTAAGGCAATTTAATTTTAAACGTTTTATTTTAATTTTAAGTTATTTTTATTTGACGAATTAGGAATCTATGGATTTATTTATCATCCTTTATGAATTGTTTTCCTTTTTATACGAGATAAGAGGATATAATGACGTATTCGTTATGTAAAGTTTAATTGTGGTCAAGCTTTTGTATTAAGATAGGAAAGATGTTATAATTATTATTAGATTGGGAAAAAAATCTTTAAGAATAATTTAAGGATAATTCCTACTTTTTTTTCCTTCTTTTGTGTGATTGTATTTTTAAAGAATCTTATTAATTCCTAATAAAAAAAGAATCTTGTTAATTAATATTTAATAGTGCTTTCTTTGGTTATTGATCAATGGGAATTTATCAATTAAGTCATTCATAGTTCTTATGGTAACTAAATACTATAGTTATAGATAAATCTAATGTTGATAACTGAATTAATCAATTTTCTTAATAAGTTAAAGTAACATTTAGGAATATTAGTAAAAAAAAATAATATTTAAAAAATTAATATAACAGTTATTTTGGAATAAATTATTTTTCTAAATGTGACTTACTTTGAGATGGAGGAAGTAACATGTAAAGTTGGTTTTATTCTTAATTGCTGAATTATTAAACAAAGGTCAGTGTTACACTTTATTTCACGAAGATGGCAGGTTGCAGAATATATTAATAGCAGCACTTCTGAGTTTCAAAGGGCAGGACCTTTCAGGTGGAAAAAAAGATTAAAAAAAGAAAATAATTTAAATGTAATTTAATTCTTTGGAAATTGGAAGTGAATACACATATTTGCATCAATTAATCATTTTCAACTGTTTGATGATTAATCTCTTGACCGAATAGCAGGCCTCTTCTGTAAAGAAAAAGAAAAAATCTGAAAGAATTATGAAAAAAATATATCTAAACGGTGTTGGTAAAACAAAATACTCTTCCTTAAGAACAATTGATTACAAAGAAGTATTAAACCAAAAAGGAAAGATAAAATATACATATTCAAGAAGTCTCTGGCTCTGGGAAAACTTTTTTCTCCATGAAATTGATGAAACGTTGAGCATATGTCTTTGGTTCCACCACTGAAATAGTCATAGGGTCATATTGCAGTGATTTGCAGGCATGCTCAAGTTTCTTTTTCACTGTGTATTCTTGCAATATATCAATTATGCCCATGTATAGGACCACATCATAAACCTCAAAAAGCTCTACCTCTGATTCCTCCACCTTATCCTCCTGAAGTTTCCGTGTTGCTTGAGCTGGCATGTTTACTCCTAATTGCACTCTCAACCTGAGTAACACTCCATTTCATATTATGACATGTGTTATTACAATGGAACACAATAAAGCAAACGATTTCTGCTTAGGACTTTTATTTAAAGAAAGTGACATTAAGTACAGTGAAAGAAACAGAATGCACAATAATTGCTACATGCAACTGTCTAGGACCAAAGGAGATACTTGCAAAGGTGCTAGATTAATGAATATTGAAAAGGAAACAATCAGAATAATGTTATAGACGATACCTTGCAGTACCAGGAAGTAAAAGATCAACTTGCTTGTCACCTATGGAGTATGCTCTCAATGTATTTCCTCTAATGTGTGGTCCCGGTGCAGTGTTGACAAACCTAGGTTCATGAGCAACTAATAACAAGCCTTTAGGAATAATCAACTGCTCCCCTTGTTTTTGTGCATCTAGTAAAGCAAAGCAAGTCAAAAAGTGCTCAATCAAAAGAAGGAAACTGAGGCACAAATGCAAGAAAATAGAGAGAACAGAATCAGTTTGTAGTGAACTTGAACAGTTGAAATAAAAACTTGAATATACCTGAATTTACAAAATAAAATAAACAAAAGATGGAGATATATCATAGGAACAAAAGTGCACTGTATGAACTTCTGGCTAATAGGAAGGTGCTAGATAGTTCAGCTGGTCTGTTTTTTTTTCAGTTATTGGATGGATGCATGGAAGGATTAGTTACTTAATAAATCATTCTACCTCCCATTTTATAAACCATTCTAATGAATGCTATTGCTAGGTGTCATCTATAATCACTAATTTTTGAAAGAAGAATCCCATATCATGTTCTAAAATAACACCAGAGAAGGTATTTACTATCTTCAGAGGGTAAGCCATGTTGAGGCTGCGGTAGTCTGGGAGGTTCCACTAAGGCCTTTAGATTCTCCGGAGCTCTAAAATGTAATCCCAACAGAAGACTGTAATCAATTATGTGCTGAGACTCCAAGAACATGCAGTCTAGAGAAATTTGTCTGCACCAGAAAAAAGAAGTTTGAGTCATAACTAGAAGCTAAGCGTATTTTTGATTCATAGAAGCTAAGCTTATTAATCCTTCAGTCGATGAGTAGTCCAATAAAATTGTCATGATAAATACTTTATATACACTCGAGCAAACAGTCACAAATCAGTTCTGTAACGTTCCAGGCTAAGTGTGCTGGTATGGAAGTAAATCAATCATAACCCAGAGGTGTCCCAGTAATTGATAGTTAGGTGAATTCCATTTAGTCATTATTTAATGCATGAATTATAACTTCTCTATTGAAAAGAAAAAGAAAATTCACTGAAAGAAGTGGAACCTTTGCTAACAGTTTCATAACAAATCTAATCACCCTACACTAATTATATCTAATGCAACATCTCTACAATGGTCACATTTTGGTTTGCCGATTCTAATGTAAAGTTCAGGATTATATCTTTTCAATTAGAAAATATGAAAAGGCACAACTTTCATGACTTCTGAAGTTCTTAACTTGGAAATTAACCAGATATTGAATCAGTAAAAGCTGTAATAGCTGGATCAAACAAGAAGCTTGATTCAGACTACGGATAATCCAATATATCTTTGCATTACTTTGAAAGGTCATCTATTTCAATTATGGCAAGTAGAGATAGCAACCAACCAGAATTTCAAGCAAATTAGTCCCATAACCTTATGGTTTCAGGGGATCAACGAAACACTCTATCACAACCATGATCAATATTGTGACTAGTATCATTAATAAACTAATAAAGTAAAATTATTGCTGTTTGGTGCCATAAGCATTTCTTAGAGCAATAACAGTTAAGAATTTCCTCTGAAATAGGCATTATATGATCTAGAAGAACAGGATTGTTATATTCTGGAACTTTGTCAACAAATACTCCCCACTTGTACAGAAAAATAAATTGCATACCAATCACTTTTAACAGAAGTAGCTCTTAAAAAGTAGGAACTCACTTGAATAGGGATTCTCGTAATTTTTTATCCATATGAAATTCATATTTTAGATCAAGATCTTTCAATGTTGTATTGCTATTGATTTTATCTTCGTTTGTATATCTTCCTTGAGTAGACCCCTTCAGATCATAACGACGGTGAATATGAAGTTCTGTGCAGAACATATTCCCCATGACCACAAAGCGAACCTAATGAAAACAACACCCAATGAAGAAAGAAAGAAATATTTATACAAAAACAATAACATCCAACCCTTTTCTCACTAGGTGGGGTGGAAAACAAGGTTATTCATATCTGTAGTACTAATTGAAAAGAAGCTAGAGACAGATATTTGTTATACCTTTTTCCCACCTCTTAGTGTTATTCGATGGAGACCAAAGAATTTTGTAATAAGAGTATTCTCATAACTTCCTACATGATGGTAGTATTTAGGAAGCATATTGAGCATAACCTACAAGAAGAGAAAAAATATATGTACATAACCACGAACTATGGAATTGTCATTTAATTGGGTAAATCAAATTGATTATTTACTGTGAGAGATGGAAACATAAGCAACCACTGATTTCTCTGTAAAAGTGACTTCTTAACTAACATAAGAACATTTTTTCACCAAAAAGGCCCATCTAAAGCGCATTCTTGATTAGCCATTTTGGCATTGGATTTCATGAACTTTGCCTTTAAAAATTGTCATCAGATTATAGGCACTGGTAGTATTATTGGTGTCTATGGAACTACAAGAGCCAGAAAGATAAGCCATCACGTATTCTGGTCTAGAATTGTCTTTTCAGCATAAAAACGTGTTTATCCAGAAACGTCTATCATAATGTGGCCTTCACTAGATTGGATTTCATGAATATTGTCCTTGAAAATAGTAATCAAATTACTGGCACTAGCAAGTCCTACTGGTGTTGATGGATTGTCAAAGATACACTTATAAGCAATCATCTTTTCTCCATATAACATTAAAAAATACTTCTCTCCAGAAAATACCCACCCAAATGGTCTCAATTAGCCATTTTGGCATTGGATTTAATTAAACTTTGCCACCAGATTAGTGGCACTATAAAGTATTACTTGTATCTATGGGGTTTGGTAAGTGGATAGTAGGTATATATGAAACTGTATATCACTCTAAAGTGCTGTCTATGTGCCAGCCATCTAATATGCTTATGTATCCAACTACACAAAAGTCGAATTCACATACCAGTTGATGAATTCAACACAATATGATTAATATAAAAATGTTTTCTGATCCATGAAGAAAGAAAAAAAAAATGTCATTGCAAACCTTTAGTTCATATTTTTTCAGTGTCTTTATCACGAATCTATCATCTTGAGAAAGAAAGAAGATGCTGCCACTTTTTCCAGGTGAAGATATGTCCCTTAGACCAGAATCACCACAAATGGACATCATGTACTCTGCAGCATCTAATTTGAACATCTCTCTCAAATTCCTGGAAATATATGCTTATGTAATTACGCAAAGAAAGATAGAAAGAAAAAAAAAAGATGCTAGAAAGCTACATGTAATTAATAAATTGGGAGGCATACATTAATCAAGCACATGAAACCTTCAATTCATTAAATGGGCAAAATGTTAATCTGAAAATATGGGGTTGTTTATGTTGAGTCTGCCAATGAATACATCTTGAAAGATCATGTGCTTTTAACCATAACCCTTAAGCACTTCTATTATGCCACTATAATCACAAATTCGTATTATCGAGAATTCATGTATATTATTTTGATAATGACTATGTTCACATTTAAAATTGGACATATTTCCTTCCTTCTTTTATGCCTAAGGAAAAGGGTTGGACCAAACTTCAACATTGATACTCCAGTTTGGAAGTTCTTCATAGGAAATACATTATGATGCACCAATGGTTTCATAAGCTAACAATAAAATTAAGAGGTGATAATGCTTTCATGCCTTACAACTTTGAAATAAGTTGATCCTACTGTAGCCAGATGGAAAGCGTTTCAATAAACATTACTAAACATATAACTCTTCAGGTGTGTATGTAGTAAATAAATACCGGAATACCATAGGGCAATAATCCTTCCAGTAGAAGTCTATAGAAGAATGTGGAGGAGTCAACTGGGAACCCTCCTTGGGGAAGTACATCCTTATCCTAGCTCGATCTCCAAAATCAGATGACCGAACTTCACGTGCAGGCACTGGTGTAATTTTTCCAACAGTGTACCTGAGAATTTGGCCAAATTTCTTTAAATCAAACCTTCATATGAAACAAAAATACAAAATACCAAATGGAATAAGACA
>PYAF01005672.1:971011-1028879 GCA_007407185.1 Glycine tomentella
GGGAACCCTCCTTGGGGAAGTACATCCTTATCCTAGCTCGATCTCCAAAATCAGATGACCGAACTTCACGTGCAGGCACTGGTGTAATTTTTCCAACAGTGTACCTGAGAATTTGGCCAAATTTCTTTAAATCAAACCTTCATATGAAACAAAAATACAAAATACCAAATGGAATAAGACACATTAACTTTGATTTACAACCCCCCAACCAAAAAAAAAAAAAACCTTCATCATACTGATGCACGATGAGAATGTAATTTGTTTGTCATTGTTTTCTATTAACTATTTAAACAAAAACTGCGGTAAAAATACAAGAAATATAATTGGGTTTATGGATCTTAAGAATGAGGTGAAGAGGAATGCCTTTTGATAGTTACCGATCAACATCGGACAAAAGCTCTACATGATTTCAACAGAATATATAATTCTTTCCTCCTCATCTCTCTGTTTTTCCCCTCTCAGATCATCCTGAATGACTAGCATCCAATAATCATATTACAGCACTGACGTTAATATGAGTGTAAAATATACTATTGTTAAAGGCGGTTTAAGCATTCATTTCTGCAAACTAAATAACCTCGCATCTGCCTTAAGAATAAGCTTTTCAATGATGACTCTAAAACCCTTGGGATAGTCATGTATATTTTCTTTTACTTAAATGTCTTTACATTCTCTACCCATACCCAAATATATCTGTCAGTATTGCTGCGAACAACATGAAACAGATCATTTATAATAAAATCATTCCTTATCTTTAATATGTGAATCAATCAGCAAGTATGCATCAATACACTCTAATGTATGCTAGCTTCACGGAAACTTGTTGAGTAGTTCTCAGCCATTACTTAGACGTCATCTAATTTATTGGTTGGATCACTTTCTATACATGGTCTTGATTTAAAAATAACAATAAGTATAATGCAGTAGAAAGAATTATGATATTACTGGTGACAAATAGATACAATATCAATTATTCCAAAATAAGCTACAAGGTTCATGTTAGATCATATAATTTACCTGATGCCAAGCTGCAAATTAAGCTTCAAATAATAGCTTCGGCTGCCTCCAAAAATATCAATCCATGAACTCTTCTTAGCTTGCTTGACACTAAACTTATTTTGACGTTTGTTTTTATGTGGTATTTCTGAATAGTTTCTAATTCTCTCCATAATTAGAACTCCTTGCATATATTCCCTTTCGTAAACCAAAGAGTTTACACCAGATGCCTCAGATTGACTTTCATTGAAAGTCTGTGATAATGTGGGTGAAGAGTCACGACATATGCAATCTCCAGCAGGATCTTGAATGATACAATTTGCATCTAATGATGAAGTCCTGTGAGATATTTGACGTGAACTTTTTGATCTACCACTGACAGAAATCTTTTCAGAAAAACTACGCGTAAATTTTTGTTTTGGAGCTGTATGTTTCTCTGTATTCAATAACAAACCATCATCACTGTTAAGAGAGCACAACTTCTTTAGAGATGGTTGTTTACCACCAGCAGGATAGAATTTTCCTTTTCCATCCTTTAGGCCCTTACTCCATGTCCCAATATAAAGCCCCCCATCAGCAAATCTATAAACTCCAGATCCTTGTTTAAGTCCATTTAACCAACAGCCGTCAAAAATATCACCATTAGCCCACTTCATAACCCCTCTGCCATCTATTTTCCCACTTTTCCAATTTCCAATATAAGTATTTCCATTCTCCCAAGAATACCTTCCGCAGCCTTCACGAATTCCTTCTTTCCATAAACCTTCATATATATCTGAATTGGAATACTCTTTTCGTCCAATCCCATGATGAGCATCCATCCTCCAACTACCAGTATAAATGCACCCAGTAGAATGTGTAAAGGTGCCATGACCATGAAGGTAACCCCCAGAGAATTCACCCTCATACTTTGCTCCTGTTGGCCATGTAATCAGTCCTTTCCCCGTCATTTTCCCATTTACCCAATCACCTTCATATACTGTTCCATCTGACCATGTGTACTTTCCTTTGCCATGGGGAAGCATGCCCTTGATTTTACCAATGTAAACATCCCCATTTGAAAAGGACTTTTCTTCAAACCTACACTTTACAAGAGACAGTGATATCATAGTACATTCAAGCACAACAGATGCAAAAACTACATAAAACACAGAACACAAGAGGATGAATGGAACAGAGAAGGAGTTTCTATGAATATTACCTTTCACTGTCCTCCATGACTTGCAGGTTTTCAGTATTCACTGATTTATGCTGATAACTCGAAGAAAGGTTCCATTTCCTTTAAAAGGTTAAATGTGCCACTCATTGATATAATAAGGAAATTCATCTCTGCCTTCACCACCTTTATGACACTATTGTGCTCCTCAGTGAACTCTGAAACAGGTACAACCATCATAATGAATCTCAAAATGCAATAGAAGAAAAGTCACAGTAAATTCTTTAGCAGATTTCTGCATTGAAAAATGCTTTTCAGAATTTTCCCACAAAATACAAATAACAAGGGAAAAAAAAAAACTCTCCTGCTTTTGATGTAGTACTTGTTTCAATGGGAACAAAAAGTATAAATTAATATACTAACTGCAGAATTTGGCATAATGTTTAGGGAGGAATAATTTCTTAATGAAATAAAGAGGGAGGCTAACAACACATAATTTGTTTGTTTACTCTCACAATTTGCTACAACTAAAACCACACTACCTGTATATCAACAACATATAATAATATAATTGTAAACACTGCATATGCTGAATCATTGTAAATCCTATAAAATTTACACCTGAAAAGATGTGCTCATTCTTTCTAGAGCTGTGACAACCCAAGAATTTTTCCGTATTCCTTGTCAAATGAGCCTATAATTGACATCATATCGTAACTCAGCAAAAAAAGAAAAAAGCACATACTCCATTTGCGTACTATGAATAAATTCCCTACTATGAAGAACGAATGAATACCCCATTTGCATTCCACTATCTGCATAAAAACAAGTAACTACACCGATATTCTTCCAGAAATACTATCTGGGTCAATTCAATAAAAGGGCATCCAATACAACAGCAGAATCTGCCGTTTATGTGACTAATCCACAACACACAACAAATTCCTAGATTCCAACACAACAAAAAAATCAAGATAAGAATCACTGAACTAACCTTAGACTAGATATATTGAAGTGCCAACGAACAATATCCTGTGATGTGAAGCAAAAGAAGCTGAAAGCAAGAAGAGGAAGATGTAACCCCCCACCCAATAATCAAAAACCAGCAAAAAAAACTTAAGCTAAGCGCTTTTCATTCTAAAACAGTCTGAGACAAAGCTCACGAATCCTTGTCCAACTGCCTTAGCCGACAACTGCCCCACCACCAAAAATAATTTATTATTCTATAGAATAGTTGCAACAGATTATACCTCCAGCTACTATATATACTATGCTCCAATAATGACACGTCACCTCTCTCTCTCTCTCTCTATAGACTTATGCGTGTGTGTTTGTGATAACAGTAAACTTGAAAAATCAAACGAATTAACTTAGCTCTTATATATGACTTTTCTTTTTCTGCTTTATTAATAATAATAACTAACGAAAACATAAGTACTAAGTAGTGGGGTGTGGTTGTCCTTGGCTTGCCATGCAAAGAAGAAAGATGCCACTTTTAACTCACCTGAAAAGCTATTGCGTGGGCATCGTTTCAAGTTTGGAATCTGGACACGTACGTGGCAGCTCCTTACTGTGTCGGAATCTTATGTATAAAAGGAAAAAAAAGAAAAACAAATACAAAGAATGTGACAAGTGATCAACCATGAATTCTGTGGCTTTGTTTCAACGTATAGTAATATTGGATTTTGAGGAATTATGTTTTTAGGAAATTGTATCTAGAAATATTATTCATACGAGTATGTTGGATTGAAATTTATTAATTTCAGAAACAATTAATTTTTTATTTAATAAGAAAATTGAAAATAGAAAAAGATTTGTGAAAAAATGAACGTTAGAGAATTAATTTTTTTCATGCATGTTTGGTTCATGTGGAGGAATTGATTTTGGGTTAAGGATTTATTTTAGATATATTTTTATATATTTAATTTTATGTTAAAGAAAAATTCAAAATTAATTATGAGTTGAAATAATTTTAAATAGTTTATATATTAAATCTAAATTTTATAATAAATTTTACTCATAACTTGATTTTATAATAAAACATCCAAACATGAATTATATTACTTTAAAATTAATTTTATTGATATCATCTAAACACACACAAAATTGAGATAAGTAGTTATTATAATTAAAAAAAAACTTTCATTATTATGGAAATGTAAGCATCTTTTATTAAGAGGATTAAAAAATAAAAATATTAATAATTTATATTGCTAGAATCAACAATATTTTATAATGTTTATTTATATATATATATATATATATATATATATATACACTAAACATTAAAATGTGATATTCTTGATTTTACTTTCAAAAATAGTTTTTATATCTCGAAACAAACATATAATCTAAGTAATTTCGGTTATTGAAAAAAAATGATAACTTTAATAATTTACATGCACTGAGAAAAAAAATTGTCGTTGATACATACAAGATGTCTATTAATATTGATATTTTAATATATCCATGATTATTATATATACATATATAGCAATATTAATTACTGATATTACTTAAAAAAATTATTGATTTTAGAAAAGCCAAATTTTAATTATATAATATTATGTGTAGGTCATCTAATTACAACACGAGAAGAAATAAAATTGTCAATACATCACACAGCTGTCCGTGCATGATGCAAAGTAGTACTCACAGTATCTATCACGAAAAGGAAAAGGCCCACTCCAGTATTGGGCGTTGAATAACACACCCTCTTGCAGAGGAGTTTCCTTTCAATACACAAAAAATATATTGTTAATCTAAAGTTTAGAGTTGTTTAAGAAAGAAAATACTAGATATATGTGTTCCTTGGATAAGTTATCCGTTAGTGAGTAATAGTAATCTTAAAACTGCCATATGAAGTCAATCATTTATAAATCAATTCATCAAGCTTTAAAAAATGGTTTAATTATTGTTTAAAGATAACTTTTAAAACTCAAGTAGTTCCGTGTGAAAATAAATTTTATGTTGAATAACTTGAATTGAGTCAAACATAAATTTAAATATCGACTTCTTCTTTTTTTTGGCTAATGCTGATTCATGGTTATATTGCTTAAGATTATCTAAAATTTAAGGAAAAACATACATTTGTAAGTTGATAATTAATTAGGCATTATTATAAATTTTACATACCGTGAACTATAATATTTTATGTGTATTAATGTAAATATATATATATATATATATATTATGTGTATAGATACGTCTTTCCCTTTAATGTAAACATTTTTGTATATTAAATTTTCGATATAGAACAGTTGTTTCATGAACGTTACACATTATTACTATATATATTTTTGGAGCGTTATAACAAAATAAAATATCACTTAAAATTTAACAATTTTTCAAATCAAATTAAACAAGAAAATATGTATAACAATGATGAAATTTTATTTATTTATAATGTTCTATATGTTACGTAGTAGTCAAACTATTGGTTTAATTGTTTGAAAATTTGAATGATAAACTTCCTTCCGCTTGAAAATTTCTTTTTTACGATTAACTGGTTTTCAAAACGTATTATGACAGAGTACGAACTTTCTGGAATTTTGGTCCCACTTTGACCCCCCCCCCCAAAAAAAAAAAAGAACCTACAAATTAGGGTTTCCTTTCCCTCTGAAACATGTAACGTGCTCAGTGCTCACACTGTATTATTGGCATTTGGCATCCAATGCCGGTCTTCCTTTCTCAATTATCACGGAATCAATGTAATGAATTTTAGATTACCTTTCTCAACTTATTGAGAGAATTTTCCTTTAATTTACAGAAATTCACATTTTCTTAATGATATATCAATGTCAATCCACCACTTGATAACATAGTGTAAAAAGAAAGAACTTACATCAACATAACGAAATATGAAAATGTCTTATTCTGTCAAACTTAAATATTGACATGTGAGTCAACATGAATGCAAATTTGAACTAATTATCACAGGAAACTTTAGTATATAAGAGACAACAATAGAAAATTGCACATGATCATGAAGAATAAGTGCATGGAGAGAGATTCTTGCCCAGAGCGAGAGGTAAGTGGAGCTGTTACCAAAGCCTGCCAAACATCTGGAACAAATAATTAACATTGCATTTTTATATAGAATATTTTAGTTAGTGCCCCAAACTTCAAGTCACGTTGGAACCAAGATTTAAGAAAAACAAAAAGAGGCTAATCATGTCTGAATCGCCTTGTGACAACTTTATGATATAATTAATTTATTGCTTGCTGATTCAGAAAGTTAGCTATAGCAAGCATATATAAACGTCTTTCTTTATCAACGCATAATAAAATCACCGCCCACATAGATAGCATCCTATTCTTCCTCAATAGACAACTTTGATCGGATGCAAAGTTAACAAAAATATCTTAATTAATTCATCACTGATTAACAATATCATAACGTGTGTGTATGTGTCATCTTATTCCTCCACAATTTATATATATAACTTTAATAGCAGATGCATAGATAAAAAAGTTTGAAATATTCGTTAATTAAAAATTATAAAGTGATAAAAATTATTCTCTCCATCCCAAAATAAGTATTGTAGTAGGTTATTTTACATGGACAAAAATAAAATTATTAAATATAACATTTATTAATATTATATTTAAATATCAAAATAACATTTATTAAATATATTAATAAAAAAGAATAATTAATATTAGATTGAAAAGTCAAATCCAATATTTATTTTGAAATAAAGTTTTTTTCCTAGACATTTATTTTGGGACAAAGGTAGTATTTTTTATTAATTCACTAATTAATAATTTCAAACCAAAGAGTGTGCGGGGCTGCAGGTCATTAATTTATATTGATTTCATATAGTTTACTTTAAAACAATTAAATTTTTGCATTCAATGGAAAAAATAATAATAAACTATGGTCTTAATGAAAAATAAGATATTTGTGTCTTGTTTTAATCAGCAGGTATTTTATGCTTTGTAAGGATATTTATAAATTAGAGAAAATTGAAAAAGAATTTAAAAGAATATTAATATTAAAAAGATAAATGACGTATATGCATAACTAATTTACAAATATTTGAAAAAATTAAGGTTAAAACTATAATATTCAAATGTAATAAAAAAAAACTAAATTCAAATTTTAAAAGGCAGATATGTAATTAACATGCCGTTTCTATTGATAATAAAAGACTAAAATAAGTTACTCTGAAGTCTGAAGTATGTCCTCTCTAGTTAGGGAATATATTCTCCCATAAAAAAAATCATAAACTATATATAAAAATTGTTAATAGATATATAATGTGAATTTTCCATAAACCTTATCGTCTATATATATAACATAGATTCTAGTTTATCATTCAAGGGGGATGGGAATAGGATTAAACATGATTTTTGTTACTAATTATGAAGAAAGTCGTCAATGATATGCAATTTCACACTCGCTTTTAACATTCTTTTAATTATCAGGTGAGATTGCATATTAACCCCCCCCCTTTTAACTTGATTTAATACTTTATTAGTAGAACCTATGTAAATTTTCACCGACAAAAGAGTGTGGTTATTAAATAAAGTCCTGCAAACATTTATTTCATTTCACTAATTATTATTATTATTGATTTTTAATATTCATATTAAAGTCACGTAATGATATTTTCTATAAATGTGACAAATAAGTAAAAATGTATTTTTATTAACAAAGTCATATAAAATTTATAACTATTCCTTAAAAAATTGATAATTAAGTAATTTAAAAGTATAATTAATATTTCCAATAGATACTTAATTTATAAATAGATAATAATAAAGTAATAATACAGTAAAAAAAAGTAATATTCTTTCTTTATTGAATGCAAAGCAACACGAGTATTTTTCTCTTTTAATTAAAATCAAACTTTTGGATTCTGTTTTTATTAGATGAACAAAAGTACAAATGACTAAAACGTGTTTAATAAATTTAATTATTTTGCTTTGGACATGAATAGAAACTAGAAAGCTCCTTTTTGTATCGGGTGAGAAGTGAATTAAAAAGCTACTTTAACCCTTATTTAAAATTAAATGAACAAATGCGTTTAATTGTGTTTTCATATTTAGTTTTTAAAACTATTTTATAAAATAGGTCTGAAAATTAAGTTTTAGATATAGGGAAAGAGGGATTGATAAGGTATTTGTAAAAAATGAATATGAGTAATAAAAATATGAAATTAGAAAACAAAAAATTTAAAGATGTTTTGGTATTTTAATTCATAAACTGAAAAATATACGCATAAAATAATTTTTAAAAATTACTCTTGCTAAAAAAATAATTTTCTTTATTTTACCAATAAATAAATAAACAAACCATCCTAATTCTTTTCCTTTTCCTCCCCGCACATATATATGCGCAAAGGAGCCAAATTAATTCTAACTAGTGTATAACTTTATTTAAAAGTAGAGATATTTGGTGCTAACAGATTCAAGGTCAACCTCCAATGTATAATTTATACTTCTTTTTCGAAAAGAAATTGTCCCTCGGGCCAAAGATTCTCAGCTCAACTGACATTTTGAGATTATTGATATTTGATACGTGTTTTTTTAAAATAATAGTATTTGATACGTGTTTATAGTTTTAGTTCAATTTTGAAAAAACCAATTTTTTTTAATATCTTTTGAGAAAATTAGAAAACTATTAGTATATTATTGTTAAAGACTTATTTGGATAAATTTCTCTAAAAGCACTTCTAAAAACAATAAAAAGAATTTTTTTATAAGAAAAAATAAGTTTTTCATTAGTTAATTTTTAAAAATTCATCGATAACATTTACAAATCAGCTAATGAAAAATTCATTTTAATTTATTTCATTTTTTCTCTTTACTAAAAAAAACTTACACCCAAATAAACCCAATTCAGATTTAGCATCATCCTGTTGTTGTATTCTTCCTAAATGAAGTAGATATGGTTTGTCATATATAGACCTTATATATCGCTAGGGCACATGAAGATAGATTTAGATTCAATTGTTTCGTGTAATAAAATATTTTCGTAAACAACGGCGTTTATTGTTATATACGTGTTATGGATTGGGCAAGAAACATAATGTGAGTAATGCACCATCTCAGGATAGAGCATAGGACCAGCTTAAAATGATAAGTATTGATTAAAGTCAATATTCGGTAAAAGATTCGTGAAATATATCTATAACTAGTGGATTATGAGAACTCATACTTGGATAACAAATTGTAGAATAACAAAACGTACAATTAAGATGGAGAAAAAGAGAGAAATTTGAGTTCGAAATATAATAAATGATAGACTAGAAGAGAGATAAACATAAAATATAAACTATTGTATAAGTTATTATTTGTTTTATATCTCGTGAATTATAGATGAATTTAGAGTAAAATATTTTACATCATTATTTAATCACAATAAACTTAATAATATATGATGAGAATGATGATTTTTTATGATAATTTATGATTGAATTGAATAATAATATAAAATTATTTTATATTAAATGTGTATGACCGTTAAATTCTTGAATTTCATTTTTTACCAATAAACTCTAAAGTTATTATGTGGTAAATAGAATAATATTGCTTATAAATTGCATTCCATGCCATAAAATTACAAGTTCCATTTATCTCATAAAATTATGGAAGTCAATAGTCGGTGATGGTTCTTGTTCGGCTTAAAAAAAATGCATCTATGCTTTTTGTATCTGATTCTTCTTGTTCCATATTTATGCTCATACTTTTGTTTTTCAATTCATTACCTTTCATCTGATTCTATCAATTTTTTTCCTTATCAAAATTTAGTTGATTTAAGTCCCAATAATTCACCAGAAAGAATATGTTTCAACTCATGTCCATTAGAAATATGAGTTTATTTCTTATCTAAAAAAATAACCTTTGTTGATATATTGATTCTATCAATTCAACTTCAAGTATTAATTAGCAATATGTAGTGGGTCAATTAACCTTAAATTATTTCAATTTAATCAAAAATTTTAAATTCGAATCATGAATACTTAAATGTGTTAAATATTTAAAGGATAAATTTTATAGTTCATAATGATTCTTATCCAATTCAAATAAGATTAGCTTCAATAGAAGATACACATGATTTAGAAAAAATAAACCCTTCAAGTTGTGGTTGAGCAACATTTGAGTTTTATCATTTCTTAATTTTCTGTTTATTATTAACAGGAAAGTTTGTGTTGCTCACAGATTTGATAGATGACCCTCTCTCTTATAGAATGTTTCTACAATGACCAAATATTAGAAACAGTCAACATTTCACTTGAGTGTTCTAAATTTTAGTATAAGAAATATTTTAGTAATTTGTATTATATATATATATAATAAATGTTTATTTTATATAATTAAACTTATAATAAATAAATATCTTTAAATACTAAATTATATTTCAAATTTATAATGAAAAATTGAAATTGTAATATAAAGTTACTTTAAAATATCAATAATTTATTTTTAAAAATTAATAAATTTCAATTAAGAGATAAAAATAAACAAGGATAAATTACAAATTAGGCACGGTAAAAATATCACAATCAAAATGAAATATTCTTTAAATGAAGATAGTATAAAAGAAAGTTTAAATTATCTATTTGTAGAAGGGTTAAGGACAAATTAAGATGAAATTTAAATTCAAGATTTTTATTTTGAAAAAAGAGTAAAATTTTAAGAGGTGGAGTACTTTTTTTCTTATTGAATATTTATTTTGGTAGATTAATAAAATAAAATACACTGTAACCTTACAAAATTAAGTTCCCCTAGGAGGCCTTCCTTTTAGGTCGGTTTGTTCTCAAACAAATAAGGTTTCTTATTCTAAATATTTTACTTATTATCAATATTTCTTTTCACAATTAAAAATAAAAATAAAAGAAAGATTTTAATAAGGGTGTAAGGAAAACAATGGTAGGTTAGGTTTTGCAAGGTCCAAGATGGACTTAACTCTCATTCTTTAAACTTATGCACCTGTTATAGGCCTCTTATTTTATGTTTATCATAATCTATTTAAATAGCTTAAGCATAAAATAAATTTTCTCTTTCTACTTTTGATTAAACTTAATTTTAGTTTTTTAGTTGTAATCGACCAATATGTTTCTTATATTTTAAAAAATAGGATTTAGTTCTCACGTGCTGACCACCGAAGAATCAAATAAAGATTAAATTCACTTATTTTTTTTAAGTTAGAAACAAAATTGATGGATTTAAAACTACACATGCTAAAATCAATTTGACCGAAAGTTCAAAAACATATTTTTACCCAAGTCATAATATAGAAGCCTTATGTTTATTTTTTTATTTTTTTTCCCTTTCAACAAAGACCAATTTTATATAAGGTTTATAAAAAGGGGTTAACTTCCTACACCCAGCCAAGTTCTAATACACCCAACACTTTTGTGAAAAAGGCAATATTACCCTTGTACATTTTGCTTTACTTTCCCTTGTCATTCATTATTTTCACATACACCAGCTGCTGAATCTTCTTCTTTCTCTTCTTCTTCTTCCGTCTGATGTGTTTGTTGGTTCTGGCTTCTTGGTTCTAGCTTTGATTGTTGTGGGTTGTTGGGTTGAGGTCGTTGTTAGCAGTCGTGGAGGTTTCGTTGGCCGGGATCGTCGTCGTCGGAGTCGTCAGAGGTAAGTTGTACTGTTTCTGGGGACGCACATTCGGATTGGCAATCTGTACGAGTTATACAGATTGCCAATCCGTATGGGTTTTTTTTTTGTTTGTTTTGATTTTTGTTTTTTTTTTTTTAAATATTTGTGTTGTTTTTGTTAAAGGTATTAATAATTAATGTATTTTTCCTTTTTCAATTAAAATAATAGTTAAGTTTTGAATTATGACGGAATTTTGTTTTGAATTAATGACAAAGTTGTGAAATGAATATAAAGATACTTTTTGTTAGTGATTATTTGTTTTGAATTTGTTTGTTTATTAAGATGGACAACGATGATTGGATGCATGATGATATTATGGCGGAAGAAAATAATATGGGTGAAGACAACAGAGGTGAACCGTTTGCATTTTAGAATAACAACTCTATGATTGATTGTTTTAATGCATTTAAGACTTCAAATATATTTATGTGATAAAGTAGCATATTGAATGTCAGTAAATAATTAATTTCATGAGATTGAGCATGTATTCTGAAAAGTTGTAGGTGTTTAATTCTCGTGACGAGGTATTGCAATGGGCTCGTAGTCTTGCATCTGAGATTGATTTTGTAGCTGTGATAATGAGGTATGACACAGCAACTGGCAAGAGGGGAAGGACCTCATTTATTTTGATAGGTTGTGAAAGGAGTGAAAACTATAGAGCATTCAACAAAGATTTAGTTCGCATGACCACTAGCAGTAGAAAATGCGGTTGTCCTTTTAAGTTGCGAGGAAAACTCGTCGTAGGTGGCAATCCGTATGAGCCTTACGGATTGGCAATCCATATGATCCTTACGGATTGTCAATCCAGAAGCTTGATACGGATTCCAATCCTTCATACGGATCCATAATCCGTCCAATGCACAGGATACGGATTACCAATCCATAAGCATCCTAAACCAAAGACGAAACGACAATGCAAAGCGCCACTTACCTCGTATCGCTGGAAAACAATGTCGCCTTCGTCGCCGACCACCGACCACCACAAAACCTCCGTCCACAGCCCAAGATACCAGAACGACAACCGCAGAGCACCAAAGTCGCCACAAAGCAGGAGAGCACGAGGAGATTGGAAGCAGAAACGAAAAGCAAATGACGGGTGTATTAGAAATTTGAAAAGCTTTGGTTTTTATTATTTTAAGCAAGGGTAATATTGCCTTTTTCACAAAAGTGTTGGGTGTATTAGAACTTTGTTGGGTGTAGGAAGTTAACCCCTTACAAACAATACAACAGACCTATTAGCCCAAATAAGTTAGTGGACCTATATATGTAAGTATGCGGAACTAGTGCGCTTCTGATTTCAACATGAGCATTATTTGTGTAGGAAGTAAATAATAATAATAAGAAGAAGAAGAAGAAACTATTAACAAGGCTGGTCTATTATGCTTAACAGGTTTTTTTTCTCTCTCTCTTCTCATTAATTATTCTTAAAATTAAAAAAAACAATTTTAAAAGTATTAAAACTTATGTTAAGTAATCCTTCCGATATTAAATTTTTTAAAATCAATCCCAAAATTTTACTAAAATATATTAACTAAGAGACAAAAATAATAAAACATTTAATTATTTTAAAAATTACTACAACTGCATGTGAAAGAGACTAATAAATTAACTAATTAAACATAAATGATTAATATATTAAAAATAAGTTTGAATCATTCATATAAAATATCAAATTCAATCTTAATCATATTTTACTTTTTAATTGATCAACTCTAAATTAATTAATATCTTTTTTCTCTTTATTGAAGGGAGGATTTAGAAGAAAAAAAAATTGGAGGATAAAGTTAGTAATTATTATCCTCTAGCTCAAAAAGCGGATTCTTTCACCTATTAAAAAACATAAAAATAGAAACAGGCATGGAATAAAAAAAGGAAACTAATAATTCACTGAGTGAGTGAGTCACAGTGTTCACTCGTGACTCCACTGAGTCCACTCTCTGTCTCGGGCATCAACATTACCATGGGAACGCCGTACCCAACTCCGATCTCACCCTCCGAAACCCGAATCGGGTGGATCGGTATCGGCGTAATGGGCTTCGCCATGGCCTCTCGCCTCCTTTCTGCTGGCTACACCCTCTCTTTCTACGCCCGCAACCCTGCCCACCCCAACGCCCTCTCTCTCCAATCCCAAGGCGCCACCCTGGCCCAATCCCCGGCCCAACTGGCCCAATTCTCCGACGTCCTCTTCACCATGGTGGGCCACCCCTCCGACGTACGCTCCCTCCTCCTCGACTCCCCCGTCCTCCCCTCCCTCCGCCCCAACTCCGTCGCCGTCGACACCACCAGCTCCCACCCCGACCTCGCCCGCCAGATCTTCTCCGCAGCACGCTCCCTAGGGGCCTGGTCCGTCGACGCCCCCGTCTCCGGCGGCGACATCGGCGCGCGCGACGGTAAGCTCGCCATCCTCGCCGCCGGAGAAAAAGCCGTAGTCGAATGGCTGAACCCTCTGTTCTCGATCCTCGGGAGAGCCACTTACATGGGCCCCGCAGGGTGCGGGCAGAGCTGCAAGATCGCGAACCAGATCACGATTGGCGCGAACTTGATCGGGCTGAGCGAGGGGCTGGTGTTCGCGAAGCGTGCGGGGCTGGACCTGAAGGAGTTCGTGGAAGCCATAAAAGACGGTGCTGCGGGTTCGAAGGCACTTGAATTGTTCGGGGAGAGGATGATTGAGAGGGATTTTCGACCAGGGGGTTTTGCGGAGTATCAGGTTAAGGATTTGGGGATGGGGATTGATGTTGTGGAAGGAGGAGATGATGCTGATGTCGTTGTCTTGCCAGGGGCTTCGTTGTGTAAACAGTTGTTTTCTAGTATGGTGGCTAATAGGCAGGGGAAGCTTGGCGGGCAAGGGATTATCTCTGTAATTGAGAGGATCAATGGGATGAATCAACCAATGAATGAATGAAATTCGCAGTGGTGTACCACCGAGCACGTGGATCAATTGGCGTGGGGTTGGTCCAACTTAATCAAAGGTCTCGATTTTAAGTCTTGGTTATGCAGATGTGTTAAATACTCGAAGGTATAATCCTATCTTACTGGAACAAAATTGTCTCCAGTGAAAAAGAAATTTGCAGTGGTGTGTAATAAAATGCCAATGTAACATTGAAGTTAGAATTCTTAAGGTGGATCGTGCATGTATGTGTGTTTAATTTTATTTAGTCAGTGTTAACTCTGGTTTGCTTCTATTGATGGTGGAGGATTGTCTTTGTATGAGAAGCAACATGCATTTTATTGAATTGGAATAGTTGCAATTAATGCAAGCCTCTGTTTCCTTGACTTTGTGTTCACAAAGTCACAACGTCTTTAAGGCTTTTTTATGTCACAGGTTAACAAGATCTTACTTTTAATAGTGGTTACCAGTTATCAATAACCAACTCCATTAGTTGGTTGATGTGGGACTCGTGATGAAAAATGTATAAAAAAGAAGTTGATGTGATGAATGCAGTGTGATCATTCTCTGGCATGGAGTTGGCTTCATAAGTAGATTTAAGGAGAAGCCAAGAACATCTCACTATGCAACAAACAAACGGATACTGAGGTACATTAAAGGGGCGATTGATTTCGGGTTGCTATTTTCAAATGAGATGCAGTGTAGAAGTGTAAAGATTGGATGTATGGACTTTGGTTGGTGTGGAGATAAGAATGATCAAAAGAATACAACTTGTTGTGTTTTCATGTGCTGCAAATGCAATGGATGCATAATACATTTCTTAGTGTTTCAAAAAGTAGTATATGGTGGCATTGTCTTAATGCCAAGCTTGAAACTTTGTTGGGAGAGATGAATTTGGAAACAATAAGACCTATGAAGCTACGGATAGACAACAAATAAGCAATTAATTTGGCAAAGCATCCAACTATTCAATCGGAGGAGTAAATATATTAGAGACCCGATGTCATTTCTTGAGACATCAAGTAATCATGGATAATTAGGAGTTGGAATACTGTCAAACTTTGAAGACCATATCTCAGATATATTCACAAAATCATTAAGGTGGCGGAATTTTAGGGTTCTCTCTTTAATCTCTATACACTGGTGTGAGTTTGAGTGACTGAATGAGTGAGTGGCGAGCATTTTCGATTTTTGCTAGAAGAGAAATGAAACCAGGACGATTTTACAAAAAATGTTTGTGGAACGCAACTTTTTAAGATAATTTTTGTAAATTTGTCATCATTGAAGTTGTAATCGAATTTCAGATGGTTCTTGGAAAACTGTCATTATTTCACCGTAGTAGAATACAAATTTTTTTAGTAGTAATATGTTTTAATCAAGTTAATTATAAATATTTAAATTTTTTATTATAATAAAAGGAAATGAGAAACATATATGTTATGTCTATTCTAAGAAGCACTTTCCGCATGTCCTTATCAAATATGAGTTTTGAACCTTAAATTTTGTTACATTGAAACATATAAGTTATGTATATTGTTTAGATGAAATTATTTATAAGAAATTAAGTTTTATATGAATAAATTTTTCCATAAATAATTATAAGAGAAAAAAATATAAAATAGAATGAATTGTAATTTATATAAGTTTAAATTAATTATGTACTATTTACTTTTTATAAAAATTATTTTCATTTGATTTTTCTAAAAAGCTAAGGTTCCTAAAATAGTTAATTAAGCTTATATATAGAGAAGTTAAATATATTTCACTTTCTTATTTTTTTTTTCTTCCAAATAAATGTTTCATAAACTAAAGAAGCTTATGAAACTTATAAGAAAAGAAAAAAATAAATTAAATTTCTCTATAAATTAAAATAAAATTTATGCCTTTTACTTTTATATAAACTTTCTCAATAAATTCTTCAAAAGATGAAGTGGGTGAATTCATTTTAATTTGTGTGAGAAGTCTAGACTGATTTTGAAATGAAGTGATTTGAAATAAAATTTATGCCTTTTACTTTTATATAAACTTTCTCAATAAATTCTTCAAAAGATGAAGTGCATGAATACTTTTAATTTATTATTGAAAAATTCAATATAAATTTTTATCTTTAACATAAAAATTATCTAAAAATATTTAACTCAAAATCAATTCTACAATATAATCCACTATGCAATGTAAGACCATACATGTAAACATTTTAATTATAATCACTTCATGAATACTCTTCGTTCATAACAGAACATATATAAAGAATTTTACTGCTACCAAAGTATATCCTTTAAATTGAAAACAAAAGCAATACAATGACATACACATCGACTTCTTCTCCATCCCTGTCTCTTGAATCAACATCAAACTAAGGATTTTCACGTAGAAAGATAAATTTAGTATTTTCTCATATGTATAACATCATCTGAATTTTACAAAACAAATACATTCACACGCATGCATCATCTCATGTGTCAGACTAACTTGTAGGACGTGGGTGGGATGAGATTAGAGGATTTCTTGATCTTGGATACGAACAACTCTTGAAATTCTGAATCCACGTTAAGAGCCACTTGTTGAACAGTAGATGACAACACACCCCAAATTGATGCCTTTCCAGCCAACTCTTCAAACAAAGGCCTACAAATAATATAATCAAACATTTTTGTTAGTAGTACTAATTAATCATACTGGGACATACTCTCAAATAATATATAATCAACCATTTTTAATGTTATTGCATGCTATAAAAATTATTTTATATAAAATCCCAACAGCTTACTTAGTAGTTGTGACAATGGAGTAACTTTCCATTCCTTCATCTCCTGCAATTTGGGTAACCACAAAAAATTGTGGCACAACAAGTAAATCACCAGCCTTAATAACTTGAGTGTCTAATACACGTTTTCCATTCAAGCCCACAATTTCAATCTTGCCACTTCCTCTAGCAATGTAAATTAACTGAACTGCAGTGTTGGTAGGGTATGATGGTGTCTTAATAGCACCAGGTTCAAGTTTCACTCTAATCACACTTAACCCAACATCCCCAATAAAAGGAAAATCTTTCTCCGTTAAGGTTTTGACTAATCCAGCATTTTCCACAACATTTTGTGCACGTGCAGCGTCTATATTATAGACTAGCTTCTTGGTCATGTTCATTTGTGGCTTAGGCATTGGTTGACTTTTGTCTAGCTTGATGATCATAACCCCAGTTTGACTTTTTGTGAGCTTTTCAACCTCATCTTTGTCCAAGTTATATAATTTACTTGTGAGGTCATTAGAGAAACCTCCTATAAGTCCTATAGCCCCAGTTAGAAAGAAATAGGTGAATTGGCCAGGAACAAGAACCTTTGAAGTTTCCCCAAGAAAAAGCAATTATAAGATCAGAGTCTCCATCGTTGAACCACCACGAGACAGCTCCAATAGGCACTGGTATAACATCTCCTTGCTTAAGCTTCAAAACCACCTCTTCTTTAGTGTTGGGAAGTACCATCCCAACTATGCCATCGCTCCCTGCACGTGTGCCATAAAATTAAAGAAATTAATTTGCAATTGAGTCATTTTTCATCAAAGTTCTATGAAAATTAATTAACACCGTGAATCATTGAAGTTTATTACACGATTGAATACGCAATCAATTACCATTGCGTCTCACTAATTCACAAAGAGAGCGACAGAGAATACTATTTGGCATTAATGTAGTCTTAAAAAAGTATATGATGCAGTTAATTGGTCACTGTGTGACTTTGATCCATTGTTTAATTACCCTATTTGTAGTGATATATTTTTAATATAACTTCTTAGTTTGATCAATTTCTTATAACTTAGTTACGTATAGTATAGGCCATATATAGGGGAAAAAATATAGTAAAGATATAGACGGGCTCTGACCTTGAATGACATAACCTATTTTTGATGAATCTGCATAATGAGGAAGGGCAAAGGCACGAGGCTGAAGCACAAGGCGACCAGCACCCACATTCATCTTAGCCAGAATGGGCATTTGAGAACTCGACCAAGTGTAGTAACCTCCACCATCTCCCTCAAACACTGGTTGTGCTGTCTTTGGCATTAAATCCAACTCCATTGATTTGATTTTCCTTTTGTTCATGAAAAATATTTCAGATAAATGAATGCATTGTTGTTAAAAGTAGTTGTGCTAAATTATATAACCAAAAATCACATGCTAGACGTATTGAGGAATCAAATTAGAGGAGTCATGAAGGCAACAAATTAAACCAACAAAACACTAAAAGGCTAATTATACTTTTTGATATTGTAGAACTTAAATTTAACATGTTTTTTAACTTTGAGCATCAAGCATGCATATCTTAAAATTAGAAATTCATATATCTAGTGTACGTATTCAAAAAGTTATAAGGGAAAGTCACGCACTCATATATTCCTTTATCTTACAACAAATCAAAGATCCGAAAAACCATATTCATAATAAGTCTTGTATTGTATGTACCTGTGATTTAGAGGCGAAAGACATATATAACCAAGACTTTCCTCAACCTGTCTATCTTTTTTATGATAACTAGTCGAAAGAAAGAAACTAAGAAAAAGCAGCGAATTAAGAGGATTTAGTAGCATCAACGATTTGGCCAAGACATGAAGACCTATTGAGGGCTATATATAGATATTGGCTCATTACAATTATTTTTGAAACTTCATATACTTTCTGTCCAATAAGAGAAAACGTATACCAATGAAACACCACCAACGGAATGTGGGACATGCCTCGTGCTGACTTTTATTGCCACCTTACGCATACAGAAACAATTTAGAGTTGACCTTTTAAAACAACACGTACGCAAATAATCAACCTACTCAAAAGTCAAAATCATTCAACAGATTGATAAAAGCCAAATTAAGTGGAGAGCTCATGGGGCTAGCTTGATCGATCTTGTGTTGCTTACTCATCAAAACAATTGTAAAATGATTGAGAGCGACTGCTACGCGTCGAAGCTAGAATGGATGGAATCAGTCATCATCGGAATTGTGATATTTGTAAATTAAATCCACATAATATTTTTAAATTTATTTAAATTGTATGTTATGTAAGTTTTATTTTGATGAGATAAGAATATATTTTCTTACTATCTCATTATTAATAATGTATCTATTGAATAAACATATATTGATTAAAATATTATTATAGATTATTTATGTAACAATTTCCATATAAAATGAATATTACAAAAAAAATAATTATGTTTTAACTCGGCACATTGTTTTGGATGTTCTTTTAATTATGTAAGAATTTAAATTTGTCAAGTGGAGTTATAATTATAATATGTGATATTTTTTTTAAAGTAAATTTGTGTTTTTGTTTATGATTTGAAATAATATTTTGAAAAGTTATTGATATAAGAAGAATTCTTGTATTAGATTTTTGAGTGGATAAACTTCTTTTCAAATATTTATATAAAAAAACAAGATTTAGAACAAATATTTTATATTTATAGAATAGCATTTTTATATTTAATACTCTTTATTAAATAATAAAAATACTTTAAGTCAATAGAATAAATATATAAGATGTATATATATAACTATATAAGGTATAAAAATTATTATAATTTTGTGTTTATCATTTATTAAAAATGCTGAAAAACATTTATTAAAAAAAATACGAGAACTTCAAATAAAATTATTGTGTAAATAGGTTGGAAGCCTTAATTTGAGTCTTTAGGATATACTTGTTTCAAAAATACATTTTATAAAAAAAAATATAAAAATACATTATTTTATTTTGAAAATTTGTTTAAATAAAGAATAACAAAACAATGGTATCATATTTTGACGGTACAAAATTTCAAAAATTAAAACTGTTATTGGACTGTTGTGAGTTATGTCGACGAGGGATCGTTTTCTATGTTGTGGTTTTGTTTTTCTCTATAGTGTGCTTTGCTTTCACGTGGACAAAAATGAAATGTGACTATGTGAGTAATAATACAGAAACGCCTCTTCGAGGTCTCTCATTCTTTTTTATCTCTTTTTCTTTTTCTATCGTACCTATGTTTAAAAAATAAAAAATAAAAAGATTTTTTTGACATTTTGCTAATGCTAGTACACACTTGAGAGAGAAAGAGCGAGGAGAGAGAAAAGTATATATATAATAAGTGATAATAATTTGATAGAAAGAAATATAGAGAAAATAAAAATATCAATGTTTGAAATTTATAGATGTTAAAAAATAAGACTCATACTTTTCTGTTTTTTTTTATCCATCTCTATAGGTATTAAATAATATAATGGGCATACCATTTTTTATTTGTAAATTCATTAAGAAAAGAGGAATCACATTTGGATATATAGTCTTATTTACCAAATCTCCTCTCATCTCTTTGTCATACTGGTAAGTTTTTTATTTTTTATTTTTCGGTTTTTTACACAACGAAAGTATGTTATAGTTGGTCTCTTAATTTATTTGAATCAAATTGAACAGTCAACCGAAATTGAATCAAACTATTTTAAAGGCAGGTGTATTAAATTGGATTGAACCGATTCAAATTAAGCTATTAAGAACTGCACCAAACTATTTTTAAGGGGCCTTTTTTTTGTAGAAAATACTTTTTTTTTGCTTTTAATTTAAAAAATACCACATTGTTTTAGTTTGCCTTCTCATTTTTACATTGATTTGTGTTTGAATAAATAAGTAATGATTTTTTATATGATTGTGATTTTTCAAATTGCTATGAACAAAATATTAAAGATAAGTTTTAGCATTTTTAAAATTATAGGTTTTTGAATATTTATGATCAACATATTTGAAAATTGCTTATAGAGGCCAAACGTGAAAGCAAAGCACATTTTTTAATGAATGTATGGAGATTTACATCGAGTAACCATATAATGGGATTGGACACCACATCTTAACCCAAAATCTTAAGGCTCAGGTTTATGGATTTTCTCCTCACTTATATGGTGTTAAACTTTTTTTCGATTTCTATCCGATGTGAGACTTTAACTCACACATGTACTCAACATAATGAGAGGGTATAGGAGAGAATATTGTATGTTGGAGAGGAGCGGGATTTATTTTTCCAACACTGATGAATATCAGTTTGTGAGTGCACTGAATTGCCTTTTTTTAGCAGTTAAGTTTTTAAAAGATGGTTCAGTTCAATTTTTATTTAAACAGTTCAATTTTTTTTTTTTTGTTTATTTTGGTTCAGTTAATTATAGTTCAGTGAAGTTCGGTTTGTTTTTGCCACCCCTACACATAGCCGTTGTTGCGAGGTAAGGGTTTCGTCACCATCAATTAATATAATTAACCAGCATCATTGTCTAATTAATTGGGAAATAATTTCTGTAGTAGCAAGGTTATTAGGTTTTCGTGTAACATGCATTTCTCTGTTGGAGATATGGTGAATATTGAACAATGGGAAGTCGAAAGCAACAAGCTTGAGGGAAGCATAGGGGGATTTAGGTTGTGTTAGGTCGCATGGAAATAGAGAGGGGGAGGAAGGAAGAGAGTAAAAATAAGGAAACGTTGGTTGTTTGGAACTTACAAGAGTGGTAGTGTATAGGGCAATTTTTTTTAAGAATATGTGAACCCAATTAAAAAAAATAGCACAAATAAATCTGAAATTGCAATATATATATAAGAGGACTGAGAAGAAACACCGTTTAAGTTTCCACCATATTCGATTAAGTTAGGCTTTTCCTTCCTCTTGTATAGTTATAATAGTAAAATATTAACAATAAAAATAAATAAATGATAATGTTTTTTTAAAATCAATTAATTTAAAAATGAATTTTCACTCTATTTTATTTTTAATCAAACTTATTTTTTACTTTATTTTTCTTTTCTCACCTATATATTCCCTTTCATTCTCTTAATTACTTTTTTCCTCACAACAAAACAGTGTACACTCAAGCCTAGGTATGACATACTGAATAAAATATTATCTCCTATAAAAATTACATGTAATTTAATAAATAAAAAGAAGAAGAAAAGAAAAGAAAGAAAAAAAAGTTCATGAGTGGCCACAAGCTTCAACATTTCATCCTGATAATTAAAAGTTGTTGTTTCAATCAAAGAAATTGTGATTGTAATTAGTTATTGGGTCTACGCATTCATATCCTTCCATTCATTTATTGCTCAATATAGAACACTTAAATAAGTATTATCACAAAAATATTTTTCTTTAAAACAAAAGCAATACAACGACATAATTTTTAGAAAGATAAGTTCGATCAGAATTATCTTACATCAATATCATCATCTGAAAATTATGCATAAACAAATACGGTAGTACGTACATCACATGCATCGAACTAAGCAGTAGGAGGGATGAGATTGGTAGATTCCTTGATCTTGGATATGAAAAACTTTTGAAAATCAGAATCCACGTTAAGAGACACTTGTTGCAGTGTAGGCGAAAAGGCGTTCCAAATTGATCCCCTTCCAGCCAATTCTTCAAACAATGGCCTGTAAATAAGATAATCAATCATTTTTTTTTTGTTAATTTTGTTAACACTTAATTATACTGTGTCATACTTTAAAGTAATATAATCAATCATTTTTAATGTCATTGCATGCCACCATGTGCTACTTCTTGGATTAAATGAATATATTTTGTATAAATTAAGTCATACTTTATAGTTATTACGATGGAGTAACTCTCAATTCCTTCTTCACCCGCAATTTCAGCAACATCAAAGAATTGTGGCACGACAAGCAAATGACCAGCCTCAACTAGAGTGTTTAATACACTCTTTCCACTAAAGTCCACAATTTCAATCTTACCACCTCTCCTCTGGCAATGTAAATCAACTGAACCGTAAGGTTGGTTGGGTATGAGGGTGCTACCGGTTGAAGTTTCACTCTAATCACACTTAACCCAACATCCCCGATAAAAGGAAAATCTTTCTCCGTTAAGGTTTTGACTAATCCAGCATTTTCCACAACATTTTCTGGGCGTGCAGCATCTATATTATAGAGTAGCTTTTTGGTGATGTTCATTTGTGGCTTAAGGCATGGGTTGACTTTTGTCTAGGTTTGATGATCAAAACCCCAAGTTTGGCTTTATGAGCTTTTCCACCTCATTGTCCAAACCATATACTTTGCTTGTGAGCTCATTGGAGAAGCCTCCTATAAGTCCTAGAGCCCCAGTTAGAAAGAAATAGGTGAATTGGACAGGAACAAGAGCCTTTGAAGTTTCTCCAAGAAAAGCAATGATGCATGAGATCAGAGTCTCCATCGTTGAACCACCACGAGACAGCTCCAATAGGCACTGGTATAACATCTCCCTTCTTAAGCTTCAAAACCACCTCTTCTTTAGGCTTTGTTTGGGAGAGGGATTTTGGAGGGAAAGAGAGGGAAATGAAAGGTTTATGTAGAGACATTCCCTTGTTTGAGAGTTTTAATTTTTGAGGGAAAGGATTTGAGGATTTTCAAAACTCCTCCGAGATCCTCCAAAACCTTAAAATTGTTGTCCCCCCTATTTGGGGGTTTTTAGAAGGAAAAATAACTAAAATTATTATTATACTAGTCAGTGTTAATAAAATTATTATCCTACCCCAGTCAGTGTAAAATATATAATATATTAATTTTTTAAATAAGGAAAAAATTGTAAAATTTTTTTATTAACTCTCTATTTTCCTCTCTTGATATATTTTTAACTCCCAAACAAGGAGAAAAAAACTTTCCTTATTTTCCTCCCTTTCCTTCCCCTTGAATCTCTTTCCTTCCCCTCCCCTCCTACCTCTCAAACAAAGCCTTAGTGTTGGGGAGTACCATCCCAATCCCATCTACGCCATCAGTCCCTGCATGCATGTGTGCCATAAAATTGAGAAATTTAATAGGAGACAGTGATGATCACCAAAGTTCTAAGAAAACTAGCACCACGAGCCATTTAAGTTTATTACACGTACGATTCAATACATAATACCATTATATTATGGATGTCACTAATTAAAAAAGGAAAAAAATTAAACTAATTCACAACAATAATGATATTTTTGTAATTTAATTGACTGTTTTTAATGAGATTTTTTTTGTTAATTACATATTTTTCGTCTATATATGTTCGAAAATAAAATCTTAATTAAAAATTCTAAGCCTAATTTTATTCAAACCAACCACTGGTTGGTATGTCATAACTCATAAGTGTGTGAATATTAAATTAAACTCGTATGTATAACTTGTCATAGAAATGGGAGGGGAAATTAAAATTTAAAAATAGAAAAGATATGATGATATCTACGCGCGGGTCTGACCTTGAATGACATAACCAATTTTGGATGAATCTGCATAATGAGGAAGGACAAAGCCACGAGGCTGAAGCACAAGGCGACCTGCACCAACATTATTCTTAGCCAGGAGTGGCACTTCAGAACTTGACCAAGTGTAGTAACCTTGTTGTGTGATTTATGCGAATGTGTATACGGCAAGTGCACCGATCGTTTAATAAGTAATAAAGTAGGTAAGTGAGTGATCGTCTCCACAGGGATTGAAAGGATTTTTCAGCAATTCGAACAATTGTGATTAAAACAGAAAACAGAAAAGTACGCAGAAGTTGTTGAATGATTGTGTTGATTAAAAAGGAAATTTAAACAAAACAGTAAATTTAAACTTGAAAGATTACCAAAGAGAATTAATTGTGGTCAGACAAAATCTCTTATAAGCATTACCTCCTTCAATTGACTGATTATTTTAACTTGAAGTTTACATAAGATAAATCTCTCCTATAGTTGTAAATACTAGATAACTAGTAATCTCACCTTTTAATCTGATCAAGAATCCTAACCTTCTAGCGATTCTGTCAAACTAAGAATTCAGAGAATAGATCCTATGGGTTCGTGTTATGATTACTCGGAGAATAAGTCTTTCCTATACTAGTTAACCCCTAATTTCTTAGTGAATTAACCCTTTAAACTGAATTTATAACCTAATGTCTTAGTGAAATTAATTAGTTTAAGCAATCAAAAAACATATTATAAACTCCGCACTCATGCATCCCTATGTCTAGGTGAAGAACAAGTGTTATTCTTAACAAGTCAGATGTTATAATACCAACGTGTCCATTGCGAATTATAACTCCCAATACTCATTCAAAGTGATCAATTCTAAACAAGATAAAATATAAGCACATAAAAGAATTAAAGTAAACACAACATATGCATTTAATACCAGTCAATTTACAGAGGAAAACTCATAAGTTCATGGCCTTTCCACAATGAGATGATTAGCCAGCCATAGACTTCAAGAACACCAAATCATAAGATGAATTCATAATTGTGCAGAACTTTGGCCTGAAATCTTGATTCCTAGGGCTTGCAATGACTAAAGCTCTATTTTCTCCTCTCTCTCTGTCCAAGTATATCTTTTTATTCAGAAACCTCCCATATATATAGAGTAATTTAATTACAGTAACTGAATCAACCCTTTTTCCTAATTTCGAAACATATATCTTTTAATACAGGAAAGAAAATCACAACCACGCGACCCGCGCGCGATACCACGCGAGTCGCGTGGGCTGGCAGAAGAAATGGCGCTTGTCGCGTGAATTGGCAGAAGATAAATCCTTATTCCTTAAAGTCTTGGTGCGACCCGCATGGCTACCGCGTTTGTCGCGTGAGATGGCAGAGATGAAAAGGTTTAAACATTGAAGTTCCAACGCGACATACGTGAGAATTGGCGCTACCCAGTGAGTTGGCAGAGAAGAATTCATTAATCCTCAGAGTTCTGACGCGACATGCGTGGACTCGACGCTTCATACGTGATCTTCTTGGGTCTTCCACGCGACTCGCGCGAATAATGGCGCGACACGCGTGATACTCCAGAATTTGTTTTCTTTATTATTTGCTCTTAAGTCCTTCTCTTTGGCCTGCAAATGCTTAAATGATATTAAAATGCTTGACATAATTAAAAATACTAAAGATGGTTAATTTTTGAACTATTTTCTAACTATTTAATTAAAATATAACCTAAAATTAAGCTAGAATTAAGATGTGTTTGCAACACATCAAACCTCCACCATCTCCCTCAAACAATGCTTCTGTTAATTGTCTTCGGTGTTAAGTCCAACTCCATTGATTTAATCTTCCCTTTGCTCGTGATCATAAAGCATTAGTAGTGTCACTTATTTTAAAGAAATTGTAATGCTAAATAAACCACTCCAACACAAAAATTAATTTACATAAGTGATAGATATTTAAACACTTATTGAAATAAAATTAGGCATTCATGAGAACGTATATATTTAGCCGGTTTGTTTACATGTACATCATAAAATTATAAATTTCATGTCTTGTGAGTCTATAAAAACGAAAAGTTATACTAGTATTGCTAGGTTGATAATCTCAAAGCTAGGCATATACATGGTTAGTTCCCTTAACTTATACTTCTTAACTTTATGTATCATGCAATTAATCTAATCATTAATCAATATTAGAAATTTCATATATAGTAGTCCAAAGCTATAATTAAGATTTAAGACTACTCTTGCACTCAAAAAGTGCACGCGCGTGCACGCGCACATATATATATATATATATAATTAATTATTGTCTGTTTATCTTACAACAAATTAAATATCAGAACATAGAGTTACAAATTCATAGTAAGTCATGTGTTTACATGTGAACTAGAGGAGAAAAAATATAACGAGGACTTCCCTGAATCCGTCTTTGTATTTGAAGATAACTAATCAAAGAAAGAAACTATGAACAAGCAACGAATTGAACTCAACAATAAGGGGATTTAGGTGCATCAACGACTTGGCCGAGACATCAAAACCTAGAGAATTAATTTGTATACTTTCTTTCTGATGAGAAGAGAAAACGGGTAGTCACTTTTCTCATTAGAGAAATACCAAAATTCTCTCATTTAAGATAAGTTTTTAAGTGCATCCAAAGTACGTACGTATTTGTTTAAATAGGGTTGCTTATTTTAATTTGATGAATCCTATAATGTCACATAGATTTAAACACTCCACACATAAATTTATTCTAATATTAATTGTAACGCCCCAGCTACTACCGAGGTCATTACCGCGCCTTAATTACTATCATTACTAGATAATCATCAGAGTTAAGCAGTTTGGAAGCATACATAACATAAAAGTGACATCAACAAATGCCGTCATCATATACACTGTACATATAGCATGATGAATATACATAAAGTCTCTGTGTCTTATACAAAACTGTACATCAACCTCCCTCTCAGGGGTACAAATATAAAACCAAAGGCAAGTACAAAACATCTGAGCCACAACTCAGGTCATTTAGCCTATGGTTACACATCCAGCTATCCCTGCATAGGCTTCTTGCCCTGGGATCTATCTGTTCCGCTTGATGTTTCTCCTGCAAAACATAAGCCCCACACACGGGGTGAGATATAAAATCTCAGTAAACTCAGGGCCCTTGAAGGTATTTCCTTCCCCTGGTTCACTTTTCAATACAAACAAATCATCATCATAATCATATCATCAAGCAAACACAATATCAAATTATCATCCACCTGGCCACAACCAAGTGTCTCAAGCATTACCTGACCACAATCAGGTCATCAAGTACTACCTGACTACAATCAGGTCATCACCACTACCTGACTACAATCAGGTTATATTCATGGCATACGCCAATCATCACATCCATAACTGATATGCAGAGGCTACATCATAGTATGTAGGAACATCTCCTCACAGGGAGGCTACCTCTACATACTAGGCACATCTCTTGCATATATCCCTAGCGGAGGCTTCCTCTGAATATATAGGTACATCTCTATCTCGAGGCTTCATCTATATATCAGGTACATCTCCTTTTTGGTGAGGCTACCTCTATGTACATAGGAACATCTCTTATCACGAGGCTACCTCTATGTATCACAGGGCCATCTCATCCTCTAACACAATACATTTGCCTGGGGAGGCTGCCTCTGTGTATATGGGAACATCATCACATATCATCCCCTTTACAAAGGGTTCATCATACATTCCATGCAGTTATCCCCTCATCAAAGGGTTCAATACACATTCCTACATAACATGCCCTCTTCAAAGGGTTCAATCAACATCTCAAGCATATCCAACCATTACAGGCCATACATATTATCCCCCTCATCAAAGGGTTCAGCTCACCTGTCAAACATGTACAATAAATACATATAATCCCCTCATCAAAGGGTTCAGTCCACATACTTAAGCATACATATGCATTACACCACATTCCCTCATCAAAGGGTTTCATTCACATTCAACATATATATAATCATCCCTCAACAAAGGGTTCAGATCACATTCAATGCATACATATATAGTAATCCCTCATCAAAGGGTTCCATTCATATTCACACTCATGTTCCGCATACATACAATTAGTCACATCAGAACCATCCCTCCACTGAGGGTATGGCGGAACACAGCAAATGACATACAACAAGGTCCAAGAGCTTACCTGCTCTTCGCAAAACGCTGGCTTCCCCGGTCTCGTGGCTACCACCACCAACGGTATCGGACTCACGTCCTAAAAGACATACAATCACATATCAAATACCATTCTATCCGTACAACGCATAAATCTCTAGCAAAACATGCGGAAAAGCATAAACTGCTGCATAAAATTCTGCAGGTTTTACACCCACTTGGAAAAATCACAAATCCTTGTGGGAGGCTCCTAAAATCACGAGAATTTAGAGGCATCAAGATATATCTCTTATCTTTTAAACAAAACTGGTTTCATCAAAAACCATGAACCACAGCCTCTGCAGCAAACCAAAAACCAGAACTGTCACACACTAAAATAGTGCTGACAGCAACAGACCAACTCAACCAGCCATCTTTCGAGGACAACCCACACCAGGTTACTTGTCCAAATGAGCTGATATTTTACAGGCATGAATTTCACATACCCATCTTTCTATAGCCACTGAAAACACTCGATTTGGATCATCCTAGAAAAAGTTATGCTTTCTGCAAAATGGTTCTCTGCAGCAGAAAAATATGCTAAAAATAGAGCATAACAGCCTGTTATAACTCTGCACCACAATTTCTAGGAGACTCCAAAAATAGCACGAAAATTCCAGAGTGAAGCTAACTCTCTTAGCTTTCAAATGGCACCAATTTTACACCATTTGGACACCGATAGCTCCTGCTATGGGCAAAACACCAGAACTGCCCAAATAGGTGTTCTTGGCTGCCATGAACAAGCATGCATGATTTATGCATGGAACACCATTTCAACTTAAAAACAACTTCTACTCACTCCAAATCATACTTTAAAACTGTCTCACCCTCTTAAAACGCAGCATTCAACAATCTCACTCCAAACCCTAACCCTAACCTCAAGAATCAAGGAGAGATAGGAGGAGATTTCAAACCTTAGGGTTCAGTAGACCAAATTGGAGGGTAGACCAGCACTCTATGACTCTCAATCGCAGTTTAGCGGCGCCAAACAAAAATGGGCAGATTTGAAACCCACTCTTCTCTTCAATCACCAACACCCAATGCTCAAAAGCAACAAAGAACAAAGAAAATGACTTTCCTCCTTGCTTGTTTTGTGATTTCAGCCACTAATCTCATGGAAGTGGTGAGAAGAGGGCTTGAGAGAAGAGAAGAACCAAGGAAGAAGAAAAGAGGAGAAACCCTCAAGCAGAAACGTATCTGCTACCTTTTAATAAGAAACAGGGGGTGCGTTCAGCAATTACTAAATACACCCATACCTCTGACAAAGACCAAACTGCCCTTTCGTAAATCCGTTTAATTACGCAAATATCACCCGAATTACCTTAATTAAATTTAGTGATATTACATTAATGTTGTTTAACTTAATTTTATACTAAAAAATGACAAGCTTATTTGGAACTTGAGTCAAACTAGATGTTACAGGTCAAATCCGCATACCACAACAACATGGAGGTAACTATGGATGCCAGAAATTTGAAACTGCCTAGTAATTGGATAAATTTGAAACTGCCTAGTAATTCGATACAATTGTGGCGTTTGAATATTCCTCCTAAAACCAAACATATTTTATGGAGAATTCTTTGGGGTTGTCTACCTTCGCGAAGGGTGTCTCTTGCCCGAATATTTGTCCTAATTGCGAATCAAGTGTTGAAAACGATTGACATGTTTTCTTTGGATGCCCTAAAGTTATTACTTATCAGTGTTTGTTTGGCTACTGAGTTATGGCCCAATATTCAAATTTATCTGTGCAATATATGGAGTTCTCCCAGCTCAAAAGGTGAAGGATATTGGTTTCATGGAGACAATTAGTTAGCTATCAGACGTTGGAGTCATTGACATTGAGATTGAGTTAGATTGCGAGACCATCATGGATGCTTTTCAACAAACGACGTTCCATCCAGCACTGAAATTGACACCATTATTTTAGCTTGTAAATATAGGCTTTCTTATTTTTCAAACTATATGGTTAGTTTGGTAAGGAGGCAAGGGTTGAGCCAAGTTAGGGTCTACTTAAGTTGGATATTACCTACTTTATATTTTTATGTCCAAAGTTTGAATATGCTACTTGTCATCAGCTTATTTTTAGGTCTAAACTTTGCCTTTATATAAGCTCAACTTGTCCCATTAGCCTATTTCATATAAAAAAGCGTGAAAATTTATTATATAATAATAAAATCAGTATGCATGAAGTATTAACGACTTACACATTATTCTTATGTTATCAAAAATTGTATGTGTTGGATTTTTATTTACTTTTTTTCTTTAACAAAACAAAAGATTTTTATTAGAAATAATAGGACAATTTTAAACCATGAAATCTAACATATATTAAAATAATTAACCTATTCAAAACATTAAAATGATTCAAATCATGATATCAACTTTCTTGCCAATCCAACAAGATCCTATATTAATATTAATATTAATATCTTTGACTACATTCTAACATATATTACATTTCTTATTATCAATAAAATGAAATAAATTCATTTTTATTGAAAAAACATTTAATTTTATGGATCATACAAGATGTTAATTTATCTCATTCAAAGAATAAAAAGAGTGGTATTTTACCTCTTAAAAAAAGCATAAAAAGAGGTTAATACAATTTCCCCTATATTTTACAATAATCCAATTTTAGTATTTTCCCTGTAATTTTGGGAGAATTTGTTGAATCAGCCTCTGTGGGAAAGTACTGGGCGGGAAAATGGCCACTAATTTTGTTTTCAATTTAATCAATTTCGCCGTTGTACTTATAGTCTCGTCTCGTATGAGTCGAAGCCCGAATTCTCTCGAGTAGAGGTTGCGTTTGGGCTTTGGAGAAGAAGAAAATGGCGGAGTCGAATTACGAGTACCCAAGGCTCCGGCGGCCGGAAATAGTCACAATCTTAGCGCAGTTGCAGATCGCGAACGTGACGGAGCAGGACTTCACCAACCCTAACCCTGATTTCATCTCCGATCTCTACACTCGCGTCCTCATTCATCTCGACATTCTCCTTGAGTCTCTCTCTCTCTTTCTATTTTCTTCTCTTTTCGCACCTTCTTCGATTCTACATTCCTCGCTCAGATTCTTATTCTTTTCATTTTCCGCAGGGAAGACAACGAGCAACTCGAGTTCCACGCTCTAGAGCATCTTGAAAACCCTGATTTCCACGTGGATTCCGTTCGCGCCGTGAAACTCTACAACCAGATCAACGAAGTTCTCACAACACTCGAGTGTCCGCGCAAATTCACCCTCGCCGATCTTCTCATGCCGGATCCTCACCGAACCGATCTCTTCCTTGGCTCTCTTCTCAATTTTTGTCTCGATAGGTCACTCTCTTTTAACCTCTTGGATTAATTATTGCCTCGCTGAGAGAAAACCTAAACATTTTTATTTTTTTATCTCAGGGACGCGAGAATGAACTCCGTCTCGGAAATTGTGGAGGAAGTGAACGCTCTAGAGGCGCAGCGAACGGAGTTGGAGGAGAATAGGATTTTGCAGGTTTGTATTGGAATCTCATCTCAATCTCAATTTCAAACTCGTTGAGGTTTTAACTGAGCGTGTGTTTTGCTGAGTGTTTTTTTTTAGTTGAAAGCGGAGATTTCGGAATGCAATGAGGCGAAGGAGAAGGAGATGCCTCTTGTTGAGGAGGTGGAGGCCCAAGTTAAAGAGCTCAAGCAAATGATTGCGGTGCTGAACAGCAACCAGAGTTCTCTAAGAAGTACTTTGAGGAAGTTGAAGGAGAAGACCGGGGAAACGGATGAGAAGGTCAGTGATTGTCTTTGGCCAATAATGGATTGACATGGTGTTCGTTTTCTGCTGTGACAATTGGAAATTTATGTTTTAACCAGATTAATTATATTTTGTTGGATATTAGTGTTTCCTCATTTGTGTAGACACTGGACATGGCTTTGGTTTTGATGAGTAGGTCTTTATTCTTGTGCATATTACATTGTGGTCTGAATGTTGTTAGCACTGTTTTTAGTTTGGATTTTGAGATTCCTTTCTTTGTCTACTAACTAACATCAATTCCCGTTCCTTCTGAAAATTTGACTCCTTGATGTATGAATTATGTTAATTCTTATTCATTCTATTTTCCTTTTCGTATCCCAGATTTCAAATGCCGAATTTACATTGGTACAAAATGTCCAAGAAAATGCAAATCTACGTTCAAAAATCGGTCAATCACCTGATAAAGTACAGGTATTTTTCCCCCTCTTTTATGTGGTTCTCCCTTGTAGCTAGCAACCCTAATTCATTTATGTTGTTTATTTGCTCTTATGTTGTAGGCATAATCAAAGTTAATTGGTTTTGTTTATGTTTTTAGCTACAAAAATGTGGCATACTTTGCATTTCTATCCAAACAATCTGCTTGTGTGAATATTATATTGGAGATTATTGGACTATCTTCCTTCTGTTAGTTCCACAACTTGACCTGATACTAGTTTTGGAAAAAACATTGGCTCATTTTACTCTGCCAGTTCTTATGTAAATTTTATCTCTGATTTTCCTTGAAGAGGGCTTTAGAGGAAAAGAAATTAGCTCGTGAGGAGGCAAGGAATGCTGAAAGATTAGCAATGCAAGCTTTTCATGAGAAGACTGCCCTTGTTGAAGTTTTTTCCAAGGTACATTGTCAAAGACTCTTCTTTTATCCCCCTTTCATCTGCATTTTAGCCTTTTTGGTCATGGTAAAGTGATCTTATATCATCACACATATACACAAATTTTCCATTGGAGATTTTGAATTGAAATTAAAAGGAAAATGGAAGGAATTGAAGTTTTGAATTTTTTTTTGAACTTCTTTTCTTCTCACTTTCTCTCTCTAATCAAACAAAAGAAAATATGTAGCTATTTGTATTTACGTTCACTCTATTTTGTTTTCTTCCAACCAAACATTCCATCGAGATTTACTTTAGGATGCAATTGCAATTTGCAACATAAATTCGAATTTTGTAAAGCCTTGAGCTAGTGAGTCTTATGGCACATGTATCAACTGAGTTGTCAATTAGTTGGTGCTGAAGCTGGATTGGGCTTATGCAAGCCAAATCGTCCCTTGAATATTGACTGGAAGATCAAATGCCAATATGGATTGACTGATTGAATTTGATATGCATACTGTGGGTTCATTCTGTCATATCTACAATACTTGAATAATTTATGCACTGATTTTCTGGACATTTTTTTACTCATTATTTCAGAAGGCAAGCTACAATGTAAACAGCTGTAACTATGGATAAATTCATGATGTTTTGTTCTTGAATTTAGATCTTTTTATCTTTTATCTTATCTTAGGTGTACAAGAAAATGTCAAAACACTACAAGCTGATGCAGGATATACAAGAACAGGTATTAACATACTCTTGTTAGTTGACGTCTGCTCTGGTGTTTATCATAATGATTGAAAATTTACTATCAATTCACCATGTATACTGTGACAAGAAGCTTATTTATTTATTTTTTGGATGGAACTCACAATTGGAATGCTGTCTTAGAGTTAGAGATATGAGATCTATTATGGACTGATAGAAATTGAGAAATTGTAAAACTGATTTCATTGATTAGAAAAATATCAAGCCATGTTACAAAGGTCCTTGTCAACTCTTTATATATAGAGAGACCAACAGAACCTATAGTTAGGAACATCTAACAAACTAACAGATTGCAGTTGACAATTTCCACTAAGTAAAAAACCAATACATTTTACTTAGTGGAGTAAGAAACTCTAACTTCAGTCGAATCTCCTTTAGTTTATCAAACCAGGCCCTAGGAGCCTGTTTGAGACCATAGATGGCCTTCTGAAGCTTGCACACCATTGATTTGGTGGAAGATTCAAAACCTGGAGTTTGCTGCATATACACCTTCTCAAGAATGCCATTAAGAAAAGCATCATTCACATCTAACTGTCGAAGAGGCCAACCATAGGTGGCAGCCAAGGAGAGGAGAAGTTTCACTATGATGGGCTTGATGACAGGTGAGAAAGTTTCAGTGTAATCTGTTCCATATTGCTGATGAAATCCCTTAGCTACCAATCTGGCCTTGTACTTGTTTACTGAACCATCTGGATTTTTGTAATCCTGAAAATCCACTTACAGCCAATAGGAACTCTGCTAGGAGGCAAAGAAACAAGTGACCAAGTACCATTCTTAATCAATGCATCATATTCAGCTTTCATGGCAGCTAGCCATGTAGGATCAGCCAAGGCTTGTTTGGTAGACTTAGGTTCCATGTGAGCAAGAAGAAGAGTAGGATGAATTCTGTGTTGCACAATTCCAGACTTGGATTTGGTTTGCATTGGGTGAGTATTTTGAGGAATAGAGGGAATGAGTGGTAGTTGCTGTATGTCAGAACTGGGAACAGAAAAATCTGCAGGGTACAGCAGTATATGATTCAGACTCATCTACATGAATAGCAGTAGATAATTGAGAATCTGGTTGAGTGTCAAGCTTTGGTTGAGTGTCAACTGAAAGGAGAGGGGCAGGTTGACTTGACTGTGAGTGAGAGACAGAATTTTGAGGTAGAGAAGAAGTTGAAATTTCTAAGGTACTGGCTGGAGAAGCAACAGAGGAAGAGTTATGTAATTGTGTGGGAGGTATAGACACAAGCGGGATAGTGGTGATAGGAACATGAGACTCTAAAGAAGGGTGTGAAGAAGTAGAAGATGAAAATAGTTTAGGATAGGGAAATTTAGATTCATTAAAAACAATATCCTTAGAGATGTAAATTCTGCCATCTGAGGAAAGATACTTGCATCCTTTGTGTCCAGGTGAATACCCTAGAAAAGCACATTCTTGGGACCTAAACTGAAACTTGTTTTTGTTGTAAGGTCTTAAGAGAGGAAAACAGGCACAGCCAAACACTCTAAGAAAGTGAAAATCAGGTTGCTGTTTGTATAATTTGACAAAGGGTATATCAAAATTAAGGGAAGAGGTGGGAAGTCTGTTGATAAGATAAACACTGGTTAAGAATGCATGATCCCAGTAGGTAAGAGGAAGAAGAGATTGAGCTAAAAGAGTGAGACCAAGCTCAACTACGTGTGTATGTTTTCTCTCTACCACACCATTTTGATGATGAGTGTGAGGGCAAATAACCCTATGAGTTACACCTAATTGCCGTAAAAAGGCAGTAAAAGGTCTGAACTCTCCCCCCAGTCTGTTTGGACAGCTTTAATAGGTAGACTTAATTGCCTTTCAGCCATAGCTTGAAACTGTTTGAAAACATTTAGTGTTTCAGACTTTGTTTTAAGCAGAAAAAATGAAAAATCCAGGTATACCTAGTATAGGCATCAACAAAAGTAGCATAATAGCTATACCCTGTAGAGGAAACAAAGGGAGCTGGTCCCCAAATGTCACTGAAAATTAGTTCCAGAGGTTGATTATATAAGTTGTGAGAGAACAGGGAGAGTGTAATCTGTGAGCTTTACCAAGACAGCATGAATAACAAAAAGTCAAGCTCAGTTTTATTGATAAATGAAATCTTACAAAGTTGCATTACAATTTTCTGAATATAAACACTAGAATGGCCTAACCTAGAGTGCCAAGCGCTTGAATTAATGGATTTTACAGCGACAGAATTTAAAACAGAAATAGGAAAAATAGAACTAGGCCTGGGAGAGCTTGTCTTGACAGTAGATGAAGAACATGACAGCAAACTTGGAAATTTGTACAGTCCATCAGAACCTAGATTTCCTTTGAGAAGTATCTCATTGGATACCTGAGATTTCACCAAGCAAACATTAGGATGAATAGTTATCTTTGGCAAATTGACTGACACTCAAGTTAGTTGACAGTTACATATCTGTAGCTGTTATGTACTCAGTTTCTCTTTGGGTTGAATACAATACTCTTTCACCTCAATTTAGTTCTCTCTCAGATTTACTTTCAGTTTCGTTTAAGTTTGAGAGTAGTTTGTGGACTGACTCTGATTAGAAATAGAATTCTAATTCTGTTGCACAAAATTAGCCTAAGCAGTGTTAAAATTAACTTGAGCAGTGTCCAAATTAGAAATCAGAGGAGCAGAGGATGTTGTTGCAACATCAATGGAAACAACATTTTTCTTGTGAAATTTCTCAATTGAGACTCATGTGCAAGAAGCACTTCTTCACATTGCTTCAAAGATTATTACCGTGCAAAACCTTGTTTGATGGCAGTTGTGCCTTCTATAGGTAAATTCTGCTAAATCTATTGAAAAGGATCTTAAAGCATTGAAGGCTAAACTTAGTGATGAAGAAATATTGGAGAAGTCACTTGAGGCCAAATTGGTTGAAAAACAGAGTAAAGGTATGTTCTTGTGCAAGCATTGCCGTGTCTCCATTTCTGGCTACATGGTTTAAGAATGAGTAATGATAATTTTTACGAAACACATTCTGTAAAACCTGTTCACAAGTAAGCTGCATGATTTTTGTCCAATAATTTTGTTGTCCTTTTTAATAGCATTTGGTGATTGAAAACCAGCACATTTGTACGCCACATTATTTTTTAATGATTTTTGTTGAAAACTTTCATGCTACATATAACTGCTCTTTAAGCATGAATATTTGTTACTAGCATGTTTTACCTCCAACTTTTTCGACTTGTTTTTCCTTAGTTGAGCAGATGGAAGAATCATGGAAGCAATTGGAGAAAGAGTGCAATATTATGCGGGAAGAAGCAACTAAATACTTAAGTAGTACAAAATCAGATGTTGAATCTAAGAGATCTGTTACAGAAACAAGGCAGAGAAATGTCGAGGCTGTTTTATCTGAGGTGGCATTCCTTAAGTTTCATGATATATCAATTATATTAGGTGAAAGAATAAATTGTTATTTCTTATCTGCAAATGACAGGTCGATGCCATAAGTAGTAAAATTATAGCAGTAAAAGAAGCTGGAGCAGTTAAAGTGGCACTGTTAGCGCGCAAATGTGAAGAGCTAGTTGAAGCGGTAAATGGCCATTTATCCTATTCTTGAAACCTGTGTGATCTAATCAACAGGCTTGGTTTAAAAATCTTTAAATTGCACCCATCTCCTCCATGAAAGAAAAATTAAATTTTAAAAGTTTCTAAAGTTAGCCAATACAACTTTCGCTTGAACTCTACTATTAAGTTTATTGTTTAATTTTTTTGACGGACTTGCTTCAATCCTTGCTCTTAGCGTTATAATGTTGGTTGTAAATATTGCATGATGATGCGTGTTTTGCTTATTGTTATAATAGAGAAATAGTTGAATTTTTGGGTGTGAATTGTCGCAGTTTCACAACTATGCGAACCCGATTGCACGCGTGATTGAATCTGAGCAAAGAAGACTCGGGGCCACTGAAGGAGGTGGATTTGGCATTTCTGATCCGGTTTAATCATGTATAGACTACTACCAAAAATCAAATTATACTAGAGTGTTTATTTATTTATTTGACCCAACTAGAGTGCATAGTTTAGTTGACTACATGTTAGCATAAAAAATCTGGAAGAATTTTTGCAGTGGTTATGCCTCAATCACATCAACATCTTGCTGCAGAATTGTGTAGTGCCTATTCTGTACACCGTGTTTCTTCTATTAGCCCAGTAGTTGAATCAATGTGTTGTTTCCTGTGATGGTTTGCTCTATATGTGATTATGCCTCTAATTGAATGAAAATTTGCTATGCGTAATGTATCATTCTATTTGATTTTTATTTATTGCGCTTGATTCTATTTAATTTAATATATTTTATTAATTATCAAATGTTCAATTAATTCCTAAAAAAATCAAAATGTTCAAACACAACTTTTTTTGCGTCCTTTTTGTGCAATTCATTTGGTCAAATTTCTCTACCTCATGAACTTACTTTTTTATTGTTTTGTATTTATTATTATTTTATATTAAAATTGAATTGTACACCGTGCGGAGCAGAATAACGTGCATGTTTGAGACAGCCTATTATTAACTATCTAATCCAAAATGACAAAAATGGTACTAGCAGCCTGGTTGAACACTCCTCAAAATCAAGCATTTACATGACATCTTAATCTTTCTTTTTAGCCAACTTGTTAATAATAAATGTTAATAATTATATATTCACATATTAGTCCGTAATTGTTTTTTTTCATAATAATAAAAAACATTAAACAAGTATTATAATGTATTATTAGTTGGTAATCGGATGTATTTTCTCATAATAATTAAAAAAAATACAAAAAAGGTAATAAAATGTATTACTGCATTCCTGACTCCTAATCTACATATTATATAAAATTTAAACATTTTATATTATTGTTTTGTATCTCTCGCTTCTGTTTTTTACTAAAAAAAACTGTGCACGGGTTCCAAGAATAAAAATCCCGAACAGAGTAGTGTTTGTGGGAGAGAGAGAGACAGAGAGACTCTGTTTTGTTGTCCATTATCTAATCCAAAATGACAACAACGGTGGTGCCGGTGGCAGCAGCTGCAACTTGGTTGAACCATCCTCCAAACCAAGCATTAACATGGTGTCTCTCTGTGTTGCCCCGAAACGTTGCGTTTTGGTCCCATCACCATCTCGTGAAGGAGAAGAAGAAGAAGCTCATGTCTTGGTCAATTTGTGCCCAGTCCTCACCTTTCGACCTTTCTCCTCCTCCCATCGACCATGACTTCCTGGTAATTTTCCAGCACTTGTAAACTTCCCTTTCTTATTTCTTGCTCTCCACTCTTCTCAATAGCGTCGCTACAGCGTCGTTCGCGGCGCGATTCAGCGTCGCCGGAATCGCGGAGTGTAACGCCGCTATCGCGCTGCACCCGTAACATTCCGAAAAATCCCTCACGTTAGGTTTTTCTTGCGGCTATTTTATGAAAAAGGTTTTTCAGCCTCGACCTAGCTTTGCCTCTCTTCTCTCCGTTCCGGCTAGTTTTTCTCTTCTGTCCGGCGACTCGTGCCTCTTTCTTCTAAGTCATGGCAACGTCCCTCGCAACAGGAAGGGTCTGCATCAGCGTCTTCCCCTCAACAAGGGGAAGATGTTGCATGCAACGTGAATTGGTTGCATGAATGTGACATGGAAGAAATGCGGGCAATTCGGAACCTTCGAAGAGGGAAAGGACCTCAAACATCAAGTGAGTTCTTTTTACATGCTGGGAATGAGATGCATGAACGTGACATGGAAGAATAAGGGCAATTTGGAATTTCCGAAGAGGGAAAAGGTATCTAACATCAAGCGAGGTCTTTTTACCTGCTGGCAATGAGTTTCTGTACCGTGACTTGACTTGGATGAAATGCAGTAAATTTCGAATCTCCGAAGAGGTAAAAGGCATCTAACAACTGGTGAGGTCTCTTTACCTGCCGGGAATGAGTTGCAACATGAGATGGAAGATATGCGGGAAATTTGGAATCTCCAAAGAGGGAAAAGGCCTCTAACAGCAGGAGAGGTCTCTTTATCTGCTTCGAAGAAGGCCCGAAATGCCAAAGTTTGTAATGGTGCTTCTGACAGGAAAGCTAGAGCAATATATAGTACGATTCTTGGTTACAAACGGGATTCCTTTGTAACCAATGGTGCTGCCATGTGTTTAGAGGTCCACTCCTTAAAAAGGAGTTGGAATACACAAAGGGATTTCTTAAGAGTCATGAAGAAGAACGAGCAGTGTATGGATGTTCAGTTATGTTAGATGCATTGACGGATAGAATGAATAGAACCTTGATTATTTTTTTGGTGGATTTTCCAAGGGGGATCAATGTTTGTGAGGAGCGTTGATGCTTCTAGGTGCATGAAGACTGCGGTGACTCAGGTGAGACTATTTGAGCTCTTGGATAGTTTTGATGAGGATATTGGAGAAAAACTGTCGTGCAAGTGATCACGAACAATGGAGCTAATTTTGTATTAGCTTGTAAGAATTATTATTAATTAATTTCACAATTTTAATTGTTAATTGTTAGTTTGTTACTCATTTTAAGTTTATTGATTTCAGTCTTGGGGAAAATTTTAGAAATCAAGAGGGAGCATTTGTTTTGGACTCCATTTGCTTCCTATTGTATAGACTTGATGTAACATCCTTTATAATTTTATTTATTTATGTATACTTAATTATTTTATTTCGTTTATTCCTTTAATTTGTCAAATAGAAATTTAGTAGAAAGAATTTAAAACAAAAAGTCATTAGATAATACATTCATCGCATATCATTACACATAGTTCATACGGGCTTTAATTTACAATCCCATCATCCTAGTGTTTTTATTTATTTACAAAGTGCTCCACCCCTCACTTTCAAACGTAGTCTCCATTACTATCTTCTTCGCTGAGCTCTATTATGGGGTCCGTGGTAGGATTCGGATACACGGGAGCAAACTGAAGGAAGGGATCATATGGATTAAATTCTTCACTAAAAACAGAGATTGGAAAATGAGTTCCGAAGTAGATGTGAGCTCGGAGAACTGGCTGCATGGTGTCTACATAACAATTTCTGACTTCATCAAAAATTTCTCAGTAGATTTATTTAATGTTTTATCTTAGATGGCTTCCATCATACTGTTCCTTGATACATTGGATATAGCTTGGTACGTTGCTGAAGTCAGAAATTGTTATGTAGTCACCATGCAGCCAGTTCTCCGAGCTCACATCTACTTCGGAGCTCATTTTCCAATCTCTGTTTTTAGTAAAAAATTTAATCCATATGATCCCTTCCTTCAGTTTGCTCCCGTGTATCCGAATCCTATCACGGACCCCATAATAGTGCTCAGCGAAGAAGATAGTAATGGAGACTACGTTTGAAAGTGAGGGGTGGAGCACTTTGTAAATAAATAAAAACACTAGGATGATGGGATTGTAAATTAAAGCCCGTATGAACTATGTGTAATGATATGCGATGAATGTATTATCTAATGACTTTTTGTTTTAAATTCTTTCTACTAAATTTCTATTTGACGAATTAAAGGAATAAACGAAATAAAATAATTAAGTATACATAAATAAATAAAATTATAAAGGATGTTACACTTGATGCTAGAGGACATTGGGAAGATGGATGAAGTTAAAAAGGCTATACGAAGAGGCATCTATCTTGTTAGTTTTATCTATAACCACACATTGGCTTTGAACATGATGAGAAAGTTCACAAACAAGATGGAATTGGTTAGACATGGAGTGAAAAGGTTTGTTACTTCATTTCTTACTTTGCAAAGGCTGCATAATCAGAAAAATAATCTTAGAAGAATGTTCACTTCGGATGAATGGATGAAAACTAATATTGCTGAAAATCATGAGGTGAATAGGGCAGCTGGCATTGTTCTTATGCCTTCATTTAGGAATGATGCTGTTTACATCCTTAAGGCTATGCGGCCTATTGTGCATGTGCTTAGGCTAGTTAATAATGAGAAAAAGCCTGCAATGGGTTACATTTATAAAGCAATTGATAGAGCCAAGGAGACAATTCAAAGTTCTTTCAAAGGGAATGAAGAAAAGTACAAAGAAATATTTGCAATCATTGATAGAAGATGGAAATGTCAACTCAATCATCCATTGCATGCAGCAGGTCATTTTCTAAAACCCGAGTTCTTCTACAAAAAATTCAAGACTTGATCTTGATCCTGAAGTGATGGAAGGACTTTATAGGTGCATTGAGAGGCTTAGTGAAAATAACAAACCTGTAGATAAGATTTTAAGCGAGTTGTCTACGTATAAAGTGGCAATAAGGCAAAAGACTACAGTAGCTCCTGGTAAGTGCAAAACTGCATTTCTTTTTTTGAAATTTAATTTCATAACAATTTATTTAAGTTAGTTGCCCTAATAAATAAGGTGTTGCACTGCATTACAGCTGACTGGTGGAGGAGGGATTGCATACTCCAAATCTTCAAAAGCTTGCCATTAAAGTACTGAGCTTAACTTGTAGTTCATGGGGATTTGAGCGTAATTGGAGTACTTTTGAGCACATACGTCAATATTAGAAGTTTTAAATATATAGAGTTTTCATACAATGATTGTGAAACTAACTTGTTTTAATTATAATATAGATTTACTTGAAGAAGAGAAGTAGGCTTGAGCATCAAAAGATTCAAGACTTGGTTTATATTAAATATAACCAAGCGCTTAAGCAACGCTTTGACACTCGTGATGTCATCCCATTGTCCTTGATGATATTGATGGTAGTGATGAATGGTTAGTGGGAGACATGAGGAGATGGCGAGGATGCTGAAGATGATTTGGATTTTGATTGTGACAACAACTTGATTGGGGGAGATGTTGCCAATTTAGCTGGTGTGGGTGAGACTTCAACATGCACTAGGCATCAAATAAAACTGAGGAGAGGTGCTGCACCTTCAGCAGAAGAATTAGAAATTGATTATGTTCAAGAGGAGGAAGAGGAAGAAATCTACAGCTGTAACAGTAGTGAAAACGATAAAGACGGTGACTTGGATTTAGAAGATGATGATTGATGATTCATATCTAGAAAACTTTTATTTTGAATACGTTTAGACAATTTAATTATTTCTAACCTTAGAGGCTTAAACCTTAGTGGATAGTGGTTACCAATTACCATGACTTTTGTTGGTATTTTCTTGTATGTTTTGTGTAAGACACCTATGAATTTTTATTGTTAATTATGAATGTCATGAATTTTGAGTAATTTTTTTATCTGTTTTGAGAATTTATATGGATATACATTATATAAACTGTAAAAAAATCCAGAATAGTGACCACGCTGCTATAGCATTTTTAGAAATAGCCACTATGCGCTGTTATTTGTGATTGATAACTTATGGCAGTAGAGAACTCGATTTTACAATTTTTTTAAAGAAAAAACAGATAATTTTGCTTTTAAAAGGCTTCCTAATTGTAAAAGGCTTTCAATTTAGTCTCTATTTGTATAATATATTTCAATGTTGTTCTTGCTGTTTGTTGCCACTTCATACTGAGACTGGTATGGATTTACGAATAAGTTTACCTAGGAATTGAGTTGAAAATGATTGTCACTACAAAAAAATAGAGTATTTCTGATCCCTACATTTTTTATTTGGTTCTACACTACATTGAGTTATCCCTCCGACAGACAATATCATATCAACAACAGACAGTGATTACTAAATTTAAAGGATATGTGTAGGGACTGAATTGAAAGTTTGTCATATAAGAACCAAATTAAAATGAGTGTAACATATAAGGACTAAAAATATATTATGACTCTTGTTTTTTGGAATACCCTTATGATATTGCTTGAGAAGAGAAATCAGGTGGCTAAGTGCAATTTTTTTACTGTCAAATTATTAATTTTACTCATTGCAGGATACTATCAAAACTGCAGGCGCAGAGATTTCTGGTGAAGGGATCATTGAGACATTTCATAATGATGATGAAGCGCTGGCTGCTGTGGACAACGGGGTTGTGGTATGTAATTTATTTATTGTTTTTTTTTTTTACGCCTGTAGCTTAATGTGCTTTCTTGTTATCTCTGCTTGAACAACTTCATTTGGTAGAAACAATATAAACCACAAGAATCAATGCATGTTTTAATTGTTTGCTTCTTTGAATTGATTTATTTATGGTTCTAGAGATGCTTCGCCTTATAGTCCAAACAAAATATGGTAAATCTTCACTGCTTATTTCGTTGGCTCTTAATTCTCTTTGACTTTGGTGGTTCACTTTGATGCTCCCTCTAAAAAAAGGAGTACTGTACTATTTGTTTTTTGAAATTGCAGTAGACTTTATATCATATGCTACAATTAAATAGTAAAAGATACAGGCTTGGTATTATTTTTTGAAATTGAAGACTTTATGTCAAGTGTTACACATTGAGTAATAGAAGTTGCGAACTTATAAAATTTCCTGGTTTGAGTTATAAAAGTTACAAACTCATAAAAATTACAGACTTTAATTTTTCAACCTGTAACTTCTATTACTTACTCTGGAACTTCTTTTATTCAGTCTGTAATTTTAAAAAAATAGAAGTAGTACAGTAAATGTGAACTAACCTACATGTCTTTTGTGGACTTGGATTAGCTCAAGGTTGTAGATTATTGAATTGTAATTCTAGAGTTTCTACAAAAATATTATGTGATAGCTTGCTATCAAGTTTTTGTAAAAGCTAATACAAATTTGAAGTCTTATAATTGCATGCTTACCAATTTATAAAGGTATATTAATATATTGTTAGATAATGTAGGATTTATTTGTTTGCTTAAATTAATTCTTTATGACATCTGATGGCATAGGTTGTGGATCTTTCACACTTCGGTCGGATAAGAGGTACTTGCTTTTCTTAGGCTATTAAGAGTTGGTCCTTGACATATTTCAATGTTTTCTTAATTTTACATGCAAATGTTTTGCCTCACCTGAACCAAAGTCAGTGGAGAAGATCGCATTCAGTTCCTTCACAACCAGAGTACTGCAAACTTCGAATCTCTACACGAAGGACAAGTATGTATTGAAAGAAAGTAGCATTGTTTCTACATTTATATGTTATTGGCAAGTTCTTGTCAATTCTTTTTTATATTTCATATTATAATACAGGATTAAGTAATTGGATCTCTAACTGAAATCCTTAGGGATGTGACACTGTTTTTGTAACACCAACAGCTCGAACAATAGATATCGCACATGCATGGCTCATGGTGATTTTCTTTTCTTATCCTTCTCACAAAATTCATTTGTTTGTCTTTTCTACAATATAATTAATTATCATGTAGCTGACCACTTTCTCTTGTTGGTTTTTGATAGAAAAATGCGATAACATTAGTGGTTTCACCAGAGACCTGTACAACCATTACTGAAATGCTGAACAAGTAGGTAATTTCTTGTTAGTTGTGATGTAAGGATTTACCAACAGAAGTAAAACTAAAAGGATAAAGAGAGAAACCAAATAGTTTTCTTTCCTATGAATATTATCAAATACATGAACTAAATCTTTTACATGTAATGATTTTAAGGTACATATTTTTTGCTGATAAGGTAGAGATTCAAGACATAACTAAGCAAACCAGTTTTTTTGTTTTGGTGGGACCCAAAAGTGGCCAAGTAAGTTACATAATTATACCTATTTTGTGTTGAGAATGACAGAGTTGGTAATTTTCAGTATAATGAATGGGCAGGTGATGGAGAACTTGAACCTTGGTGATCTTGTCGGAAAACCATATGGCACACATCTACATTTTAATGTAAGCTGGATGAAACTGGCTTTTTTGAAGTATGTGTTCTAATTACCAGTTGTCTTTTTCATCACCGGTTTCTCTCTACAAGATACAACTGGTCATGTGTATTTGATGATGACTGCATGGGTTTATGCCTTTATTTATTTATTTTGTCCAAAAACAACTTACATGATCAATCATGTCTTATTTGCTAGTTTTAAGCTTCATGTATTTGTTTCTCACTGATAACTTTCTTTCTGTCAGAAATGCATATTTTGGTTGTTTAACGAGCATATATTTTTGTAATTGCAACTTTTGTTTTTGGCAACAAGTTCCCCTGGATTGTGGTTGCATCTTTTACATAACTTCAAAATTTAGAATGTGTTGAAAAGGAGTGCTAACAACATCTCTCTTATTGGTTAAAATTTATGGAAAACTGATAGACACTGGTTCAGAATTTAGGAACGAAAAGAATTATTATTGCTGAAGAATGTGTTTACAGAGCTGCTGTGATGAGTATTCGAGGTACTCATGCCTCCCAATTACAATCTCGATAATTCCCCCCCACTACCCTGTTTCCGTATCTGTATACTAACCCCCCCACTAACTGTCTAACAATTCAGTTAGTTATTACTAACTATATTGTGCTAATTGTCCCTCCTTTTGTACACCTGCCCCCACCTCCTAATCCTACTCCTATCAATACCCCCTCCTTCAAGATTGACCTTGTCCTCAAGGTCTAAATGAGGGAAAATCTTTTTCATCTCTTCAGCCATTTCCCAGCTATCCTCTTCATGTGGTAAGTCCTGCCACTTAATTAGGACTTTTTCTCTGCCATCTGCTGCAGTCCTTTTCTGCATTATTTTTTCCGGATAAACCTGTAATTCCCATTCTTCATTTAAGGCCACTGGTAAAGCTTGTGGAGAACAACTGGGTTTGATAGCCTTCTTTAACAAGGATACATGAAATACTGGGTGTATTCTGCTTCCAACTGGTAACTCCAGCTGATAAGCCACCTCTCCTATCCTATGCAGTACTTGATATGGTCCATAGTACCTAGGACTTAATTTTTCATTTAGCTTCTTAGCTAATGATCTCATTCGATAGGGTTGCAATTTCAGAAAAACCCAATCACCTTCCTGCAGTACTACCTCCTTCCTGTGCTTGTTGGCATATTTTCTCATTTGATCTTGGGCTTTCAGTAAATTGCTCCTCAATTCTTGCAACAGCTCATCTCTGTCTCTGCTCAATCTGTTCACTTCTTCCAGCTTTGAAGGACTGTCTCCACTCTTAATTAACAATGGTGGGTCCTGTCCATATAATGCTTTAAATGGAGACATCCTGGCAGATATATTGAAGTTAGTGTTGAACCAAAATTCAGCCCAAGCCAATTGTTTAACCCACTGTTTGGGTTTGGACCCAGTCAAGCACCTTAGATATGCTTCCAAACACCTATTAGCAACTTCAGACTGCCCATCTGTTTGTGGATGATAGGCAGTACTCATTTTTAACTGGGTTCCTACTTGTTTGAATATTTCTTTCCAAAAGAGGCTCATAAACAGCCTATCTCTGTCAGATACAATAGATTCTGGAAACCCATGAAGCTTTACAACCTCTCTAATGAATAAGTCAGCAACTTCTTTGGCTGTATAAGGATGACTCAATGCAAAGAAGTGAGCATACTTGGTTAATCTGTCAATTACTACCAAGATAGTATCCTTTCCTTCAGCTTTTGGCAGCCCTCCAATAAAATCCATGGATATGTCAGTCCATACCCTGGTTGGTACAGGTAAGAGTTGTAACAGACCAGCTGGAGATAGGGTACTAGCTTTATTCCTCTGACAAATTTCACATCCTGCCACATATTCTCTTATAGTTTTCTTCATTCCCTTCCAAAATACTACATTAGCAATTCTTTTAAATGTTCTAAAAAATCCAGAGTGTCCTCCCACAACAGAATCATGTAAATCTTTCAACAAAAGAGGAATTCTAGCAGAATTTTTTGACAAAACTAATCTGCCATTAAAATATAGTTTACCGCCTTTTATAGCATACCCTGCCTTCTCTGCTGTCTTAGTCAAAATTCCCTGATAAATTGCCTGCAGGTCTGGATCAGCCTTTAATTCTTCCTCCCAATCTCCCCATTCATCTTCTTGTACTCTTGAAATAGCATGAAAAGCAAACTGTCTAGATAAAGCATCAGCCACAATATTTTCTCTTCCTGGCCTAAACTGAATCTCAAAGCTGTAACCAATCAGTTTAGTGGCCCACTTAAATTGATCCTCACTCAATAATCTTTGTTCATTTAAAAATTTCAAACTCCTTTGATCAGTTCTTATAATAAATTTTTTCCCCAAAAAGTAGTGTCTCCATTTTTTCACTGCTAGAACGACAGCCATGAGTTCCCTCTCATACACTGATTTCTGCTGGCTTCTTTCTGACAGTGCCTTACTCCAAAAGGCTAACGGCTTATCTTCTTGTAGTAACACTGCTCCTAGCCCAGTTCCTGAGGCATCAGTTTCCAGGATAAACATTTTAGAAAAATCAGGTACCATTAATAAAGGTAACTGCTTCATTGCTTCCTTCAGTTGAACAAAAGCCATGGTAGATTCCGCATTCCATTTAAAAGCATCTTTTTTCAGCAATGCATTCAAAGGCTGTGCTAGCTTCCCATAGCCTCTCACAAACCTCCTATAATATCCTGTCAATCCCAAGAAACCTCTCAACCCTTTTACATCTTTGGGAATAGGCCAGTTAGACATGGCCTCTAATTTGCTGGGATCAGCTTCAACCCCCTGGCCTGAAATAATGTGACCTAAATACTCTAGGGATTCTTGGCCAAAACAACACTTCTTTTTATTCACCTTCAATTCCTGCTGCAGTAACATTTGCAATACTGCTCGTACATGCATATTATGATCTTCTATAGACTGACTATACACCAGAATATCATCAAAAAATACTAACACAAATCTCCTTAAAAAAGGCCTGAGTACCTTGTTCATAAGAGCTTGGAAGGTAGATGGTGCATTGGTTAACCCAAAGGGCATAACCAAGAATTCATAGTGTCCCTCATGAGTCCTGAAAGCTGTCTTGTGAATGTCCTCCTCCTTCATCCTGATTTGGTGATATCCTGCCCTTAAATCCAGCTTGGTAAACCACTTAGCTCCCCCTATCTCATCCAGTAATTCCTCAATGACTGGTATAGGGAATTTATCCAGGCACTGTGATCTTATTTAAAGCTCTGTAATCTACACAAAACCGCCAGCTTCCATCTTTCTTTTTAACTAAAATCACAGGACTAGCAAATGGACTAGTACTGGGCCTTATAATACCCACAGACAACATTTCCCCTACCAATCTTTCTATTTCATCCTTCTGGTAATGAGGGTACTTATAGGGCCTCAAATTAGGGATTTTATTTCCTGGTTGAATGTTCACAGCATGATCCTTTTCTCTGCTAGGTGGCAACCCCTGAGGTTCTTGAAACACTTGTTCAAATTCCCTCAATGTCTGTTCCATCACTTTAGGAATGTTTCCTTTCCGTTCTTCTTGTTTCATGGATTTCAACTCAACCACATACCCCTGATCCTCCTCTTTCCATGCTCTTTTTATCAATTTCAGACTGATTGCAGCTTTTATCAATTCTGGATCAGCCTTAAGAGTCACCCTTTTGTCCTGCACCTTGACAGTTAAAGTCAACTTATCAAAGTTAGCTTCTAATTCACCCAATCCAGCCAGCCACTCCACTCCCAACACCACATCAGCTCCTCCCAATTCAAAAAGGTAGCAATCCTGGATGATCTGCATTTCCTGTAGAACTATGGGCAGAGCTTTACAAACTCCTTTACACCTTATCTTATGCCCATCCCCTACCTCCACCGAATATGGGCTTGTCGGGGTCACTTCCAAACCCAATTCCTCTACCAATTTTCTGGAAATGAAGTTATGGGTTGCCCCACAATCAATCAACACAATTACCATTTTGTTTTTTATGCTACCCCACAGCTTCAATGATTTCTTGGTGGTAAATCCTTCAATGCTGTGTAATGACAGTTGATGTAACTCATGCTTATCTTCTTCCTCCTCCTCTTTTTCCTCCTCTGTGTCTTCCTCTTCCTCCATTAACATCACCCTCAACTGCTTATTTTTACAAACATGATTGGGATGATATTTCTCCTCACATGTAAAGCATTCCCCTTTCTTCATCTTCTCACTTACCTCTAATGGAGACAACCTCTTGAATGGCCTTCTTCCCTTCCATTCATTCTCCCCTCCCCTGCTGCTTGGCACTGCTTCAACAGGCTTACTGCTGTAAATTGGCACTTCTCTTGCATTCCTTTGATTCGTAAAACTGGGTCTCTGCACATTGAACCCCTTGCTGTAGCCTCTGTTTATGTTTCCCAGCACTCTATTCTTCTCTTCCACTTGCCTTGCTTTATTCATAGCATCCATCAAACATCTCGGCTCATGCAATCTCACCTCAGTGCTTATTTCCTCCTTCAATCCTTTGAGGAAAATTTCTATTAAAAACGATTCTTCCAATCCTTTCACTGTGCCTACACACTTCTCAAACTGGCTAATGAATTCTTGCACAGTTGTCTCTTGTTTCAAGGCTAGCAGCAACTGAAATGGGCTTCCCAGATTAGCCCCTTGGAACCTCTGAACAATTGCAATCTTGAACCCTTCCCAAGAATGGTTTGGGTTCCAAGATTCCCACCACTGATACCAACCCAGTGCATCCCCTTCCATTGCCATCATTACTGCCTCCAGTTTATCATCCTCTCGTACACATTGCAGGCGGAAATACCTTTCCATTTTGGAAAGCCACCCAAGTGGGTCTTCTCCCGTAAAGAAAGGTAATTCAAGATTCCGCCACTTCCCTCCCCCAATTCCGGCGTTCTCCTTGTTGCGAATCCTCGTTTCCTCCTCCCTAGCTTTCGCCGCCGCCGCTGGTTGCTCCCAGACCGCCGCAAGCTTCTGAATTGCGTCCTCCATAGATCGTAAGCGAGTTTCCATGGAGTCGCGCGTTTCCTCGATAGCCCGCTCCATCATATCCATTCTCGCCTCCATTCTTCCGTTGTTTTTCTGCACCATTAATCAGGCCCAGCTCCAAGATCGGAGCTCTGATACCAGTTGATAGACACTGGTTCAGAATTTAGGAACGAAAAGAATTATTATTGCTGAAGAATGTGTTTACAGAGCTGCTGTGATGAGTATTCGAGGTACTCATGCCTCCCAATTACAATCTCGATAATTCCCCCCCACTACCCTGTTTCCGTATCTGTATACTAACCCCCCCACTAACTGTCTAACAATTCAGTTAGTTATTACTAACTATATTGTGCTAATTGTCCCTCCTTTTGTACACCTGCCCCCACCTCCTAATCCTACTCCTATCAAAAACTAAAACATCATGAATGAACTTCATTAAATAAGAAGTGAACCTGCACAATTTTTGTGATTTTCATTAAATTTTAGCCAAGAGTAGAGAGTGTATTCAAAAGAGTGTGCTAGAGAGTGTATTGTTAGCATTTCTCATGTGTATATGTGTTACTTCCAAAGTAGTAAACTTTTAACTGCAATACCAAAACCTAGTAATTGTTTTTTCCAATTGTTTATTCCTTTTGTTGAAAGCTTAAAGACCTGTATAGTCTTTTGTTATTATCGTGAACAAATTCTCTCAAATATATTTGTATTGTAATTTGTAGGTTGATAAGCAGCCTGTAACTATAGGGGTTGGAAACATCATTTCTGAAGATGGTTTTTCATTATTGATGTCTCCAGCGGCTGCTGCATCCATTTGGAAAGCTATTCTTACTCAAGGAGCAATCCCAATGGGTTCTAATGCATGGAATAAATTACGGATTATTCGAGGTACTGAATTGTTTAGATTGTGTGCATATTTCTATGTCTGTCATTGGTTTCTACAGTTGAATAATATAGCATACTAACTTATTTCCTGCATATTGTTTCTGTCGTAATTTAGGAATTATTTAGGAGTAGTCTTGGAGACTAATGATACTGGCATAAATAAATCTTTGTTCTTTTTCCCCAAGATCCAATTTTCCACTAATGAAAATTGAGGTTGCACAGTTGCACACTTGCACACTGGAATTAGGAATTATGACATTACTTGAATTCTCATCATGTTATTTTCAACCTAATTCTTCCGGTGTATGTAAAAAATGCTTCAAGCCCATGCGGACTTTTGGTGCAAGAAAGAATACAAATGCATTTAGATGTCAATTGTGGAGTGCACAATTTCCTTCTAGTTAAGAATAGCTAGTATTACCAATGAGGGTTGGAAGTAATGGAAGATAGTCCCCATAACGTGGTGAACTACAGTTTCAGTCCCTATTGGGAGAGGTTCTCATTTTGTGTTTGATCATATGTCAAGCAAATTTCTTCCTATGGAGGATATTTTTGTAAAACCAAAAAATGAATGACTGGTTTTTATAACTACTAGAAGATTTGTAAGCATTTAATATTTGCCTTTGGGTTGAATGGTATATTCTATTGGATAATGAAACTGGGAAGTTTTTTGAAATGCGAGTAATTTTTTTTTTTTTTTTTGTGTGTATATAGTTTCACTCCCTATGATTCTTTTATCTAATATTGATCATAACTTGATTTCTTAGGAAGGCCCACTCCTGGAATGGAGCTTACAAATGAATTCAATGTCCTGGAGGCCTGTCTTTGGAACTCGGTTTCTCTAAATAAGGGTGTGTAACTGTTCTTTTGCCGCTACCCATCTGCGTAAAAGTTGAAACTTGCTGAATAATTAGTCTGACTGAATTTTTCAGGTTGTTACAAAGGTCAGGAGACTATATCTAGGCTCATAACATATGATGGAATCAAGCAGAGGTTATGGGGATTTCATCTTTCTGCTCCTGCAGAACCTGGCAGCATTATTACAGTTGATGGGAAAAAGGTGCTATATAATTTCTTTTGAAAAATGTTCACTATTTTTTTCTTCAATCCTTATGTATTTGTTAAAAAGGAAGATGGAAATTTGCATAGCGTAATTCCCAGTTGAAACTAAAGATGACAGGTACGTGGTGAAAACTCCAGTTACAATGTTTCTCTGGAGAACCATCTTGTAAAAAAAATGGATAACTAATAGTGGTTCCCTGAGTCAGTAGCCTAGTGCTTGTGATGTTGGGTTGCTTTCTGTAATCCTAACATTCTCCTTAACGAGTTGGAAAGAAATTGATGGTTTTTGCAAGTTTTGCAGGTTGGAAAGTTAACCAGCTACACATCTGGAAGGAAGGAATCTGAACACTTTGGATTAGGTTACATCAAGAGGCGAGCTGCTTCGGAAGGAGACACTGTAATTGTCGGTGACAACATCAAGGGAACAGTGGTGGAAGTACCTTTTCTTTCACAGCAGCGTCCACCATCTGCTAGTTGAGCTTCCTGTGTGGTGGCGCTTTTTGGTGTGTTGTTGAAGAAGCAGATGCATAATACTAGTAAATTAGTTAAACTGTTAGTGAAGGTGTTTTTGTTATCTTTATCATGTTTGCGGCGAATTAGTACATCTGTTGTCAATAGCACCAATCTTGGAAAATAATACATCTTTTGCTTCTGTTCTTGTCTTCTTGGAGGCTGCCTCCTTTTCCAGGGTACTCTCGAATGACCTTTCTACAGTCCTAACAGAAGAATTAGAATGAAGCAGCCTGAGTCCATTCAACATAGGAGTCTAAATAACTTTCCCAATTTGTGACCATGTCTTCTTTTTTTTTTTTGATGAAATTTGTGATTATGTCTTCTAAACCAACGGTGTTTCGTTTCGCCAATTTGGCCAATTAAGACTACAGCAGCAGCCCTTCGACGCGTAATTTGTTCCTTTTCTCCAACCTGCTTCTCTTCATTCTTTAGAAAGTGGAATGTTATCTTGTAGAATTAGAATACAAAATTTTGCTACGTTATTCTTAGTATAGCTTTGAAACAAAAACCTTGAATTAATTAAGAATATCACGATTAGTATTAGGATGACCAATAGCTTGCTTGCTTGTCTGAATACCAAATTTAGAAGTCACGTGGACCCAAGTCAGTTGTCATAAACAAGAGATACACAATTATTTGTTAACTAAATTAACTTTGCTATCATGACAATAGTTTTATAGAATGAAATTAATTTAATTTTTTTTGTCGTTGTTCTCTTCTATATTTCTTCAATTAAATATTTATTATTCTATAAAAAATTTCTTTGTGACAAATTTATATCTCAGTAAAGGTTCTTTATTTTTAAATTTCTTAAACGAGTTTTTAGAATTTAACTGAGAAGACGCCGAGAGAGACATTAAAAAAAAACTTGATTCTTAACTAATGTTTTATATGTTGAAAAAGGAAGATTAACTTTTCGGTTCGATGTTCAATTCCATTCAAAGACACATCAAGAACATTAGCAGTGAAATACGACTTGTTAATTTATGAACAACCTTTTTCTCTTTTTCTTTTCTCTTTTTATGGTTATGAACAACCTTTTATATTGTTAATAAATTAGTAAATATATATATTAAGCACGACAGCAGTGAAATGCTGACTTTCTACCTAAAAAATACAAAAGAAAAGCAAAGAACGAAGGGGGTTGTTGTATATCCAATCCATGGGTTCTTCAGCTCATGTTTGACAAATCTAAGGGATCTTTCACGTGCAGCGTCTTGGTTGAAAACTGCATGCGGGAAACGTCTTGGTTGAATAATTTCATCTGAAAATTACTGAATTTAAATTTTAAAAAATTATACATACAAAAAATTATATTTATTTAAAATTATTGGATGCCTTCATTCATATATATGTGTATATATATATATATATATATATATATATATATATATCATAATTAATGTAATATATAGTTTTAAAATGTCAGAATATGAATAAATTGATTAACTTTTTATTATTTTATAAAGATTTGGAAAAAACTTGATATTTAACAAGGCTTGAGACTGGAGCGTATATCTTGAACAGATATTGATTCAGACTTGGCACCCTCTGTTGCCACAACTGTCTTTTTGAGATGATGAAACAAATAGTTAGAAATCAAAACAAATCGAAAAGTACTTAACCAAACAAAAGTCAACATACAGAAGATACAGCTCTATTTCCATGTTTTGAAAAAACCGTTGGCAGTTGATTTCCCAGCCTTTGCTTTTGATGTTGCACCCTCTGAAACTGCTCTACCATAAGTTCCTCAAGTGGTCATCCATAGAAACTCTTGAAATTTACACACTGATGCAAAAACACTACCCAATTCAACAAAATAACACAGATGTACTTTTGTTTTAACAAGTTTCCTTTTCAAAGATGTATATATATATATATATATATATATATATATATATATCACTAGGCACAAGTATTTTTCAAGCACATTGGAAACCAGAAAGATGGAGTTCTACAGTGTATGGCATACCTAGAATCTTAAAACCAGTAGCTAGTGTATTTAATGCAGCATTCCTAGTTTCCCCATCCCGTTCTGCAATCAAACTTGCAACAATTTGCAACGACTTTAGCTGCCCACTAATCTGTCCACATAATGCAAGGAGTAACTATGCAAGGAAAATACTGAATAATAATACCAAAAATAGTAATAATACCTCCACCATGATGATCAATAATAAATCCAACAAGATTGGCACATTCAATTCGAGTTCGGTTATTCTCTGAGCGAAAACCCTCTAATATATAAGGGAAACATTTAGATGCAGAATATATGGCAACAAATTGTTTTGTCAGCTCCCGCATTTTTTCTCGTTTATGCCCTAACTGCAACAGTAAAATAAGAAATGCATTGTGACTTCCTCATCTGTAACACCCAAGGAAGTACACTAGTCAAACTAGTATCTATGTAAACCAAAAATTTGCTGAAATCAACCATACCATCAGAAAGATTCACTGGAATAACAACATCCTCAGGTGTCACAAATATTAAAGTTGCTAATATAAACCTTCTCTACTAGGCACAGAAGAAACACTGCCCCTTCAGATTCGGTCCAAGAGTACCCCTCGTCCTTCAAAGTGTCAAGCAGTTCAGGAAGAAATTCCGGCACCTATGCAATTAAGAAAAGATAAGACTCTATCAAGTAAGTATACTCCTATAAATTAAATTGAATAAAGTTAAGACTAACACCAGACATCTCCTTGAAAAGGAAGGAAAGGAAAAGAAGAAAACTGAAATCACAACAAAAACAAAAATAAATTGAACTTTCAATAGACATATTGTGTTTGATTTGAAGAACTGCAACACAAACCACCTCAGAAGACTGTCCAAAACTTGTATAACTTCCTCAGCAATGGATGGAAGTGTCTGAAATATGCAATAGCAGTTTGTACAAGTTCTAGTGCACTCAACACTTCAAAAGAATGTAATTCAGAAGTTTAAAAGAACAACACCTTCTGCAGAATTTCAAGTCCTTCAACTTGCTTCTTAAAATCTGCACTTAAGAGTCTCCTATGTAATTCCTCTCTGAAATACTTTATCATTCTGAAAATTGCAGGCACATTTATTATAATTCAATACTTATAGATAGTTCAAGTTATGCATGATTATTCCTCAACAAACAGCCCCACCTTAAGATCTTGAATTTGCTCAATACGTAGCTCCTCAAACTTAAACCTTCGAACCACCATTCTCTCTCGATCTTCCTGCTTGCAAGAAAATCCAGATGACAGTCCAACCACATATTTATAAGATTTTAAACAACGTTTGGTATACTCCAGTTCAGCCAACAATACCTTATTTGAATCCTTGATATTTAACAAGGCTTGAGACTGATCCTGAAAATATATTGATTCAGACTTGGCACTCTCTGTTGCCACAACTATCTTTTGAGATGATGAAACAAATAGTTAGAAATCAAAACAAATTTAAAAGTACTTAATCAAAGAAACATCAACATACAGCAGATATAGCTCTATTTCCATGGTTTAAAACACCATTGGCAGTTGATTTGCTTTTGATGTTGCACCCACAAACTGCTCTACCCGACTCAAATGACTCTAAAGACCATAGAAAGGAGTAAGGGAAGATATATAAGCACAAATTCACCAACATTCGCAAAGAAGAATGAACCAAAGAACATGCCTTGAAAAGCTCCTTATGGTTTTAACTTCTCAATAATTAGTGTCGGTGCTGGTCCATGAATGTCTTTAACCATCTTTTCAATCTAAAAATAAGTAAACAATGAAGATGCTTGATATTACAAGAATATTAAGGAAACAAGGGAAGAAAGCAGCATTCTTCTTATACACATACCATTTCATGTCTACTAGCTCTCAGTATCTCATTAATACAAGCTCTGATGCCTTGCGAACATCGGAAGATTTATCCTAAGAAGAAGTCATCATACATTTTGTTCCAAGAACATGGAACACTAGACCTAATTCGATAAATGGTATAAAAAATGAAAAAGCAGAATGCAGAGTAACCAGATCATACTGTCATTGCAGAAGAGGCAGGCTTCAGCAGTTGTGCACCTTCAGCAAAACTACTTAACACAGAAAGTTGCCCCGATAACCAATAAAAAAATATTACGTCCTTCTGCACCAAGTTTAGAGTCCATCAAAGCAATTGCAATAGATGGAACCTATAGGAAAACCATGCTAAGGACACAGATACCAGGACAAAAGAATGAAAGAACACAGAACCAGCACAGAATACAGACCATTTCAACCAGATGGACAGCAGCCAGCCAAGCATCTAATGTATTCAGCACACATTCTCTCATGTGCTTCTTGTTGTCACCAAGACATTTCAATATAT
>PYAF01005672.1:1030947-1057056 GCA_007407185.1 Glycine tomentella
GTTCAGGGGAAGAATCCAACACTTCTGGAGCAATTAACACGACAAGAAGGGTAGAAAGAAAAACAATACTTCCTTCTTGAAAAACAATACTTTAGAACAAGTCACCTTGGTCATTTTCTTTAATAATTTCCTGCAATATATCTTATCAATGCAATCAAGAACTCTGCCTTAAAAGATGAATACATATTAGATAAAACCTCACCTTCAATATCAGTCCAAGCAATTGTCTAAAGAGTACGAGAAAGAAGAGAAAACATAAGAGAAGAAGGAAGACGCAGAGAACATGCTTTCTGCCATGCATGCATGTCAAAAGAAAAAATCAGTATTCTCTCATCTTCTTCCCTCTATTAGATTTTTTCTCTTCCTTCTTGAATAGAAATCCTGAACCATAAAGCAATGCAGAAGCCTGTTTTGATGAAAGTAGGATTGTGGAAGAATCAGACACAATAGCAATGTATTTATAGATGAATCAATTGAAACGTCGTTAGAAAGAACGAAACGGTCATGTCAAAGAACTAAGAAAGAATGAATAAATTGAAGCGCCGTTAGAAAGAACGAAACGGTCATATCAGAGAACTAATAAAGAAGGCTAAACTAAATGTGATATTTATTTTGATAATAATGATCATTAGTGGATAAAAAAATTACAAAATTAAATATTTTTCTTACGAAATCATGTTAAAATTATAAAAAAATGATTTTTTTTATCTAAATGTTAACATAAATGTAGACTATACATCATAAATCATTTTATAAAATAATTAAATTAAATTTATTTGATAGTATATCATATTTTATATATATATATATATCATTATCATAATGTAATAAAAAAACATGAAAAGATAAAGAATAACGATAAGATAACAATTCAAATTTTTAAATTAATTTGTTTAAGAAATTGACACTATCTTATTCTTACTAGTAAAAGAATATCACCTAGTAAGAATAAGATAATTTCAGTTACCTTCTTTAGTTCATGAATCATATCCATAATGAATTCTAATTAATAACATATTAATTGTTAGAAACGTAAACGTGATATTTTGATAATTTACAACTTTAAAACTAGCTCTTGTAAATAGAAATGTCTTTCCCATTTAAACTTTTTAACACTAAAATACTAATATAGTAATTCAAAGATTTAATTGGCATTTAGTTTTGTAAATATTGAAAGACATAAAATAATCAAATCACACAAATTGATAGTGTTGGTTTCGTTGAGAGGTTTGGGGAGAAGGAGGTAAAGGAGGCAATATGGCAATGTGGAAGTGCTAAAAGCCTGAGTTTAAATGAATCTAACTTTAAATTCATTAAAGCTTTTTGACATATCTTGAAGGAGGACATCGTGAGGTTTATGGAAGAATTTCATAGATTTTGTATTTTTTCAAGAGGCTCAAATTCATTATTCATAGCTCTAATCCCAAAGGTTGACGACCCACAAGGCCTTGGGGAGTTTAGACCTATCTTCCTAGTAGGATGTATGTACAAGATCGTGACAAAAGTGTTACACTTGAAGAAAGTACTTAATGATGTTATTGATCAAAGGCAAAAGTGCCTTCTTGGGCAAGAGATTTATTGTACATAGTGTGTTGTGGCTATTGAGGTGGTGGGAGAAGCTAAAAGGAAAAACAAAAGTTGTTTGGTCTTCAAGGTAGATTATCAAAAAGCCTATGATTCAGTGAATTGAGATTTATTTTATGAATAATTCTGACAACTTTGGGAGAAAAGATTAAAATAAATAAAAAAATGCTAACTTATTAAAACCAAAAACATATTTAAATCTTGTAAGAAATTAAGATTTTTATCAATTAGTATTTTCGTAAATGAACTACTAAGTAATCAAGAATTAAATGTAGTTCAAGATTTTTCCATGAATCATTTAATTTTAATTTCTCCTATTCTTATCTTTATTGTCTTTTTTTACAAATGAAGAAGGAGTTATTATATGAAATAAACATTTTTCATGAAAAACAAAGCTTTTATAAAATGTTTTGTTGCATTTGAATCATCCTCCTAGTTCACAAAACCCATTTCATTCTTACATTGGTTGCTAAAGTTTTTCAAAAAAGCTTTTGATCAATTTCAAAAAGGTTTAAGAGATCTCAAAAACATAATTTAAATTCTTTCTTATTTTCTTATGTTTTTTTTCCCTCTCTTGTATTTGCAGTTGATATCAAAGTTCAGCCTCATGAGTTAAGCATGTAATAGTATGGAGAATAAAGATTCAAGGGACATGATTCATAGGTTTCTTGAATTATTTAAAAAAAATTTAAGAATATAATTAAAATACATTGACAATTTAAAAATTTTTATATTGTCATCTATTACATATAATAAAATTTACTTTTGTCATAATTACTAAAAAAATCACATTTAATAATATTTTTTTAGTTGATAATATAAAAATCTTTAAAATAAAAATATATCAAATTAAACTATAATTTTAATCAATTTCTTATATTTAATAGAATCCAATGAGGAACAACAACTGAAAAAGACTATTAATATTGAGGAGTAAAAAAAGAAATTCACTTGAAAAAGAGCTCGTGTTTGATTAGCTAATTTGTGAGGTAATAACTTACCAATAAGATGATCTGACTCAAAAAAATGATCAACCAAAATAATATTATTATATTCCTAAATTCCTTTATGATATCTTCTAAGGAATCAAATTGATTTCCAAATTAACAGGCTAGTGTGAGTTTATCCATTTAGTTATACACCTTTAAATAAAAAATAATTTTTGAAATGATCGCTTGCCGAAATTAGGAGAAGCAACATGTATTATTGTGGGCCAATCCATTGAAGAGTTCAGCACTCAACTTAACATTAAGAACTTTTCATCGCTGGCTGGAGTAAAAAAATTCAATTAAAAAATATTTATAAGTTAAAATTCATTTTTTTTTTCTGAAATATATGAACTTATTTTAAAAACTCTAAATAGTTTTTATGGAAAAATTTTAAATAGTTAAGAAACTGACATATTATAATATATAAAGTATAAACAATATAATACTACATTTTTCTGAATAACTTCTAATATTGTTATTAATTTATCAAAGGCGCAAAAAAGTATTTTTTTTTATAAAGAAAATCCTTTTTATTTTTAGTAACCGAAATGTAATTATTATCTAAAAAAGGTAACCAAGATGTATCATGGGATCGCTGCACTAACGTACTTAGTGCAGTCGTCGCCTTTGGTCGTCTCTTCCCAAAAAACCTGCGAGTCCTCGAAGTGAGAACAAAGATCGAAACTTTCGAAGCTCCTCTCACTTCCTCAGCTGTCGCACGTGCAAATGGGGCATCAATTCTGAACCCACATTCATTCTCGCTCCACAAATTCAAATGGGGTGCCTTTGGAGATCTCGATGTTGGGTTCTCATTGTGTTGGTGTTGTCGAATATTGGTTCAGCCATTGCTGACACTCCTCAGAGACCCAAGAATGTTCAAACTGCACTCCGTGCTAAGTGGTCTGGAACTCCCCTGCTTTTGGAAGCTGCGTATGTCCTTGCTCTTCCTTTTTCAAACATTTTTATGTGTTTTTGTAATGTGGGGTGGTGTTATTTTTAGACTTGTTTCTAATGTTTTGTTGAAATTGTGTTGAAGTATACGAATGCGTGTAAAGGAGTGTGAAATGGGAATATCATTGTCATTTGTTTGAGTTAGACATGACATAATGGACTGTAGTGTCTAAAACTAGAATTTCCAACTCAAATTTAGTAGTGTGTGGGGGTCAGGTGGTGGAATTTTGAAGCATTATGTGATACTTTTCCTGATTGTTTTTCTTTCTGAAGTCTTTTGTGGTCGGAAGAGATTGTTTAGATGACAAAAAGATCATCAGATTATTAAGTTTGGCACATGGTGCTCGTCTTATGATTCATATAGATGGATGATATGGAAATATTCGGCTGAACTGAAAATCATGGAATTTGATTTATCTTTACATCATGTGGTTAGTTATGACTTATGAGGATGAGTGTGAAATACTTTTGTTGTGTCGTTCCCTCTTATTCTTATGTACAACATATATTACTGTTTTCAACCGAGTTAAATGCCTTGTTACTTCATATGCAGCATTCGACTGCAGCACATATTGTCTTTTACATTATCATACACTATTTTTCTTTTTTTAAATCTGTCTACAATTTTTGGCCAATTGTAAAATTTCCATGTTATAACATCCATTTATTGTTTGGAAACAGTGAATTATTATCTAACGGAAAAAAGGACCTTTTCTGGGACTTCGTTGAGATTTGGCTTAATACTGATAACGATGCTGTTAGATCTCAAACAGCTAAAGATTGTCTGAAGAAAATTTTGGAATGTGGGCGCCCTCTTCTAAGGGAACCATTAAAATCATTATTTGAGTTCTCAATTATGCTGAGATCAGCATCCCCTAGACTGATGCTCTACCAGCGATTAGCGGAAGAATCTCTTGCATCTTTTCCCCTAGGTGATGAAAATTATTCAGATGATGAGACTGAGGAAAAGTTGCTAACAGAAAAGATTGAAAGGAGAAAATTAGATCCCCTGCATGGTGTAAACCTGAAAAGCCATGGAGGAAAATGTTGTTGGGTGGATACCGGTGAACACTTGTTTTTGGATGTTTATGAATTACTGGAGTGGCTTCAGGGCTCTGCTGAGCTGTGAGTACTTTGTTGCCATTAGTGCACTTCTGTTTGTTTGTTTGTTTATTTTTTTATTTTATTTATTTATTTTTTTTAAAATTTTCCAATGTTGTTGTCAATTGTAAACTTTTGCCTTCAGGGTAGGTGATTCATTTCAGACACCTGAAATATTTGATTTTGACCACGTCTATTATGAGTTAAGTGTTGGAAGTCCAGTTGCTATCCTTTACGGTGCACTTGGAACCAATTGTTTTAAGGAGTTTCATGTTGCTTTAGTTAAAGCTGCCAAAGAGGTACATTCCTTAACTTTTATTTCTTGTTTTGGTATTAACTATTAGGAATTTAGGATCTTGCTAACCAATGCCCTTTAGGCATTTCTAAATGCTTCTATTTACTTAAAAAGCACATGTAAAATGATTTTTGTATTACCCAATATAATAAAAGCTCTCATTTCTTATAAAAACTTTTTTACTTTTGTTTACTTAACAGAGCGTTTGCCTAACTCTTTAGAAAATATAATGTGATGTAGTTTTTGGCAGCTATTATAATCATTTAGCATTCTGCTGTACAAGCCTCCAAAATGGATTTGCTTTCAAGTATCAAATGATGTAAACATAATCATTTTTTGATAAAACCCCAGGAGATTTCAATGGAGAGAAGAATGTGAAACAAAAGGTGTAAAACTGATAAGAGTAATGTAAATTATTTGAATTGCACCTGAATTATGAGATGTCCATCTTCTGTGTTATAAAATATCCCAGATATTATATATCTCTTCAAGTGAAGTTTAGATTAATATGTTAGTTGTATGCAACACTAATGTTTTTTGAAGATATGGTAATAGTCAAGGAGTTGTGAAACGATGAAATCATTAAACAGATTTATATTGTTGTCCCATATATTAAGATTGGAATTTGAAAAAAAAATGTAATGCTTATCTAATATATTTCCCATGCAACTATATTAATATGTTGACTGAATAATTTTTAGGGGAAAGTTAAGTATGTTGTACGGCCAGTGTTGCCTGCTGGATGTGAATCAAATATCAATCATTGTAGTTCTGTTGGTGCTGGTGAATCAGTGAACTTGGGTGGTTATGGTGTGGAACTTGCACTGAAGAATATGGAATATAAGGCCATGGATGACAGTACAGTAAAAAAAGGTTAGAATGATTGACACATGTTGAGTGAAGGCTTCTAGTTCTCTTTAACTTTGCATACTGAGTCAATTGTAGAAGAAAGTTAGTACATGAAATTGTGATTGCCTGATCATCCTTTCCAATTTTTTACTCTTTGTAATTTTTGTAATTTTTAAAATGTCATATTTTTCGAGAAATTATAAAAGTATTCTTTCTTTAATTTTCTTTGACTTCATGACCTCCATGCTTGCATTGCTATTCCTAGGATTTGACAATTTTATTAATCCTTGTTAGGAACCAATTGCAAGGTATGGGGCAATTGGATCCTAACAATACTCTTTATGTAAGTTTTCTTTGAACTTGCATTTTTTTTTTTTACGATGTCAATTTTAGATTTGGACTAAGAAACCTGTGACATGCTTGAGTGATTAGCACTAGCAGAGTTAATACACACACTTTTGAATTAATTAATTGCATATTACATTTACAAGAAGAATAAGCACAAGTGCAACTACCTAAGTACTTGAATTAAAGCACCTTGCATGAATCTAAAATTTCATGAATCTAAGCTTTAAATTCAGCTATTCCCAATAGATTTGTTGCAGTTTCCAACAATGTCCTTTCATTCATTTTGCATGGTAATATGTACTATTCTCAAGGTCTAATTCTGCTATTTAAAGAAGTTTTCCTTACCCTTTATGGTCTTTCTATCTGGTTACTTGAGTTAGTTAGCATTGACCTTCTCCAACCTTACCTCAATGCATTGATTTATAAGTTTATCATTCGTTAAAGACTCTCCATCTTGTTTTCCTACAATGAGTTTCAGGTTTGAAGATTTTATTAATTATAACTTTGAAATAGATAATTGAAAAGTACATTTCTTAGTGTTAAATTATTTCTGGATTCACAAATTCTTTTGGTGTTTTGTATATTGCTAATCCAATTAAAATGGTTGGATATTTATATACATCAAGAAAGATTACTTGTGATTAAATGATTGATTCTCTCATTAACACAGTTGAGGATTGCAGGTGTGACTTTAGAGGATCCTCGAACTGAAGATCTTAGCCAGGAAGTCAGAGGATTCATATTCTCTAAACTTCTGGTGTGTAAACTCACATTTGTTTTTGGACACACACATGATAATGAGAATTTTGTAATTTTCAATAAATTTCAACCAATAATAGAAGATGTGTGTTAGAGATTGTGTTGCTAGCATTTCTTTTTTTTTTTTTTTATAAAAGAGTGTTAAATGTGATAATATTATGTGCTTTGCGAGATATAATGTAAAGTTGTGTCCATTTGCCTTCTCACTGCCTTGCAGCTTGATATATTTACTGTAGGATATTATTTAATGCCTTTTAATCGATTAATATGAAAGGTTTTGGCAGGATGAAGGAAGCTAAGATCCTTTGGCATTGCCCACTTTTTGCATACTTGTGGTGTTATGAACAGAAAAGAGTGCATAGTTTTGAATCAGAAATTTATTTCCTAGTCTCTTTTGTGGGATTAGATTTTTTTTTCTGCTTCCATATGGTTGTCAACTCATTATTTGCTTTGGTTAATTTCATAACATTATAAAAGTATATTAATATTTATAGTGAAGTATATTTATTGCCCCACCTCAAAATTATCCAGACACTAGTGTTACCAATAAATTTACCTGTTTTTGTTTACTCACAGGAACGTAAACCTGACTTAACATCTGAGGTCATGGCTTTTCGGGATTATCTATTGTCATCAACTGTATCAGACACACTTGATGTTTGGGAATTAAAGGGTATTTAAAATATTTTTCTCTTTTCCTCTGATAATTGGAAAGATTGGAAGCTGAATCCTATTGCAGTTGGCTTCAATGAACAGTGTTCTATGTTTTTTCCCCTTCTTTCTGATGGTAACAGATCTAGGACATCAAACTGTACAGAGAATTGTCCGTGCTTCTGATCCTCTGCAGTCAATGCAGGAAATCAATCAAAACTTCCCTAGCATAGTTTCTTCCTTGTCTCGCATGAAGGTACATAATCTTGTTAATTGTTATTTATGTTAGGCACTCACATATTTTTAGACATTTTCCTTGGAAAAAAATGTCTATTATTCTTACGGAACTGCTTCTCATGACAGCTTGATGATTCTGTTCGAGATGAAATAATGGCAAACCAGCGGATGGTCCCACCTGGCAAGTCTTTAATGGCTCTCAATGGTGCTTTAGTCAATGTCGAAGATGTTGACCTCTATCTGTAATAACTTTTTTTCCTACTGATAATTTATACATTATCTTGTCGTATTCATGTTTGTGCCTCTATTATAGCTAGAGTTAGTATTTTTCAATCCCCTCCAGCACATTAAGACTTTGCTGTCTCATATTTATGGTTCTTTTGATGTTAGTTAGCACTTAGCACAAGATTGGAAGAGCCAAACCCAGGTCTATTTATATACCTATGGTTTGGTTTTGTGTTTATTTGAGTTGAGCCTATTCAAAGTATCTTACTTATCGTATGGAATTCCTTTTTTTATGTTGGATTAAAGTCATTTCCTATATATAATTGTAAATGCTTTGTCAACTAATTGTTATTATTGTTTGGGAGAATTGTTTTTAGGTTCTAAGAATGTAAATATTTAGCAGTGGTTTGATCCTGGTTTGGCAGTGCTGAAATTTTTGAATTTCTGATACTATTTTCCTGTTATTCTTTATTAGGTTGATTGACTTGATCCGTCAGGATCTCTTGTTGACTGATCAGTTCTCAAAATTGAAGGTGAATGCCATCTAATTTTCATTTTGTCATATTTTTACTATTGCACTAATTTCTGTTTAACTATTCACTGACCTAGTAATTGACAGATGAAAAATAGTCATCTGATGCATATTACCTAAGAAAATGTTGTTTTCAAAAGTAACATTGGATAGTCTCCTAAGAAAACAATTTGTATTGAAAGGAGGGAAGATGAGTGGGAGGTGAAGAAGCTAATGGTATTTTTTCCATAGAAAAAATGGCACGATTACCTGTTTGGATTAAGAAAATGTTTTGGTTTTCATTTCCTATTTTCATAAATAATTACCAAGGTGGCATTTTGTAATTATTTATGGAAACATAAATTTTTTCTCAAACTGGACAAGCCCTTAATTTTTTAAACTTCTATTAATTGCTACCATTTTTTTCTCTTTATAAAACTCATTTGTGATATGTACATACACCTGAACTGTATTGTTGATATTCTCACTATTTGCAGATTCCTCAAGCCACTTTGAAGAAATTGCTCTCAACTTCACCTCCTCCAGAGTCCAGTATATTTCGAGTTGATTTTCATTCTAGTCATGTTCATTATCTCAACAACTTGGAAGAAGATGCTAAATATAAATGGTGGAGTAACAATTTAGAAGAGGTGAATTAGTGTGTTTGGATTAGCTTTATTTTTTTAATTAAAAAATATAAAAATCAAAGTGTTCAAGAGATTTTTCTGACTGAAGTACTGTTTGTGTAAAGATTTAGCCTAACCTAACATATTTTACATTTATTTTGCTTAGTTCTTGATGCCAGCCTTCCCTGGGCAGCTACGTTACATCCGTAAAAACCTTTTCCATGCTGTCTTTGTTCTTGATCCAGCAACCCGTTGTGGTCTGGAGGCAAGTTTTTTTTCCTCAAGCTTAACATTTTCACATTATTCATTGTATATGTTTCCAAGCAAAATCTTAGTCACTTGCTTTATTGTTTGGAATTTTGCAGTCCATTGATATGATCATATCATTGTATGAAAATAATTTTCCTGTGAGGTTTGGGATTGTGTTGTATTCTTCGATGTTTGTTACACAGTTAGAAAATCATGCTACAAAAGAGCACAGCGATGGAGATATTTCAACTACGGTAATTTTTACCTTTTGTTGTTCAGGAATGTGTGTGGATAAATGTCATAGAAATTTTTCTATATGTTATAGTTTCACTGGCAAGTTTATGACATCATTTTTTTTCTCTTTTCAGATTATATGTCTCTTCAGTTATATCAACGAGAATTATGGTGCTGAAATGGCTTACCGGTTTTTGAGCAATGTATGAGTGTGATACTTAGTCATTAGTGTCATCTTCAGTTCAATGTCTTTCCATGAACTTACTTACGTCTGGTTTAAAAGTTAAAACTTCATATGCCAGAAGCACATGACTTAAATCCAAAATTAGGAAAGAAAAGTGGCAGATGCAGTTAATATTGTTATGTTGTTCTTTCATTTTACTCCACCCATCTTGAACCTAACTACATATCTATTTGATATCATTAAAGTTCAAAATTTGAACCTTCCAAGTTGCTTGATTTGACTTAACTTTGAATTTTCAACCTTATGACTCACTAATCTTTTTTTCTTTTTAAATTTTCCCCTTGTCTATCACTATGCAAATTTCTAGATAATCACTTTCCTATGAATTCAATTATTTATTTTAAAAAAAATCATGAACCTAGTGCGTAACATTTGACAACCTTTTAAGTGGCTTCATCTCTTCCCCATTAACATGACAAAAAAGGGAAAAATAAATCTGAAAGGTTTGTTTAGAGGTTTTTATTTATATTGATAAAAATAAAAATGTTTATGCTGTTGGAATTAGCATACACAAATAGATGATGCTATTATATCTAAGATTTTTATGAAACACATTTTAGCAGTTGTTTTGAGACTTTAAAACTAATCTTATTTTCAATTCAATTAAAGGAACTATATTGTACATTTTTGTAGGTTAACAAATTACACATCGAGTCAGATGGCAATGCATATGATGCTCTTGAACTGCACCATGTTGAAGGAGTGTTTGTGGAAACAATATTGTAAGTTTTATAGTACTTTTTGTTGATTAGTATCCTTCTGACATTTGACTAATGTAGTGCTTCAATATTTTAGCAGTAACATTACGTTCTAATTTATTTTAAACATGAATTAAATATTCTCTGTATTTCTATAGATCAAAGGTAAAGTCCCCACCTCAAGAGATATTACTAAAGCTGTATAAGAATCAAAAGTTGAAGGAATTGTCACAAGAAAGCTCCAAGTTTGTATTTAAGCTTGGTTTGTCTAAGCTTCAATGTTCATTGTTGATGAATGGCCTTGTTATTGATCCCACTGAGGTAATGATTTTTTTAACATTTTCCACTGCCTTAAAATTTTATTTCCTCTTTTTTTTTGTACTTTTTCTTCAATTCTGCTGTCAATTCACAATATTTTATATTGTACAAGGTGGTTGGCCAAGATATAAGTGTTGAGAGAAAGAGAAAATGAAAAATGTGATGAATTGCTGTGTATTAAAGAGCAAATTATATATACAGAGTGTAATAAGTACCGTACAAGGATTTATAGTTACATGATTACTGTAATTACGTGATATCACTAATTACATAATCGACCTATAATTACTCTGTTTACATTAATTCTGATAGAATTCAGAGAAAGAGAAAAAAGATTTGTGCAACTGAAAGTAAACTGTATTATTGATTCTTGTTGTAAGATTTACTGTTGTGTGTTGTCATATTGGACCACAAGAAATACTCTTATTTATAATGAAGGAGGTTTACAAAATAAGGAAACAAAATAATGAGTAATAATGGAAATAATCCCATACTAAACTGCTCTAATTAAAACATATAAGATATTTTTGATACTTCCCCTCAAGCTGGAGCATATATATCATATGAACCAAGCTTGTTACAAATGTGGCAAACCCAACAGAAACAAAAGACGATTCCGATCATGGGGTTGTGCAGAATAAACCTCGGCGGCAACCAACGAAAGCCTGTAGTGGCGATGGGTATTGTTCACCTTTGAAAATAGCATGCCCTGAGGCAGAAGGATGCGGTTCCAGTGTGACACGTCACATGTTATGTGCTTGAACTTTTCTCGCTGGAAAAGGGCCCTGCGTGGGGTTGCTGTGGCGGTGTGTTGAGTTGGTTGCACATGTGGACAGCCTGGTGGTAGGTGTCATGGGTAGCTGGCATGTGATGCACACACGCTGGAGAGTGGTTGTGTGTGCGTCGTTGAACGGCGACATGACAGGGTGCACGCTGGTCGCCGGGAGGTGGAGACTCCGGGGGTATGGTTGCGTCGGAGATAGAAGGCACGATGACTGCCAATAGAGGGTTGCAGCAGCTTGCGGTACTGTTCATGCGAGAACGAAGGCACACTGCAGTGATAATGGAACCAAAACTGTTTGGCGTGTAGAAGAAAGGAGAAAGGGTCATCAAAAGAAGGGCAGTGAGCATAAAGGTCCACCGATGACAGTAGGTCCCCGATGGAGAACGACTTTCATTATTTCTTTGTCAATAATAACCTGCTCTGATACCATGTAAGAATTATTTACTGTTGTGTTGTCGTATCAGACCACAGGAAATACTCTTATTTATAATGAAGGAGGTTTACAAAATAAGAAAACAAAATAATGAGTAATAATGGAAATCATCTCATACTAAACTGCTGTAGTTAAAACATATAATCTTTGACACTTGAAAAAATCAGTTACAACTGATAGAAGCTGACTATGGGCTAGCTGATAAGCTTGGCCCAGACCACTAACTGAAGCCCAAAACAGAAAAAGAAAATTACAGTGCAAGCATGAGAGGTGATCTCTAATACTACTTTCTGTAATAATACCTAACAGTAATATTGTGGTCTTCTTTGTAAAATGAGTTCTTTCTCTTTGTTTTTTATATGTGCTTTTTCTTAATGCTGGCAACCCAAAACAAAATAAAATAAATAGCACTGGATACACTTTATGTAGTAAAATGCAGATGAGTCTCTTACAATGCACTAATAAACTCACAGCTATCTATAAATTTGTAAGATCCCCTTCGTATACTTATCATTGTTTGACTACTTGCACTTATCCATACTGTTGTAGTTTTCCTTAGTGTGTTGTTTAATTTTGGATATTCTGCATGTGCTCAACTTTAGTTTAAGGTGAGTTGTGCCCAATTTTTCTTTGTCTAGTATAACTGTGATGTATTAATAGTGTTAGTAGAATAGATTTTTCCTCTACTTATTTCTATGCAATTGTGTTTACCAGGAAGCTCTTATAAATGCCTTGAATGATGAGACTCCAAGAATACAGGAACAAGTATATTTTGGACAAATAATGTCTGACACTGATGTATTAGCTAAGTTTCTATCAGAAGCTGGTATACAACGTTATAATCCTAAGGTATAGTAGTTAAATAATTTAATAATTTAAATTTTGGGAACATTTATAGTGATACTCATTAACCAGTTTCTAATGCTAATCGTTTGGTATAGATTATTTCTGACAGCAAACCAAGGTTCATATCTCTGTCAATGTTTACTTTTGGGGAGGAATCTGTACTAAATGACATTGTCTACTTGCATTCTCCTGGAAGTAAGTTGTTTAAATATTAGAATCTTTAATTTCTTTTGTACAGTCTGTTTCTTTTGTTGTCACATGTGAATTGTTTTGATCCAAACCAGCAATGGATGATACGAAGGCTGTGACACATCTTCTTGCTGTTGATATCACTTCAAGGAATGGGATGAAATTACTTCAACAAGGCATACATTATCTGGTTAATACCAATATGCATTTCTTTTAAATCTTCTTGGTTCTTTTTAAATTATTGTGCCTAATGCCTATTATGAGTTGGAGCAATTTATTTGATGATTTTAAGCATATTTGATGTTTTTGTTATTTGAACATAATGCTACAGATAGAAGGATCCGAAAATGCTCGTGTAGGTCTTCTATTTAATGCCAATCGGAATCCTAATTTGTTTAGCCTCCTATTTGTTAAGGTCTTTGAAATCACTGCATCCTTGTATAGGTATGTGTTTGGATTTTGCTTTTAATTCAAAAGCTGGTTAAATTTTAATTGATTGTTTAATTTCAATTCTGTGATTTTGTCAATTCCTTTCCAAAGTGGAAGCACCATTTTTATATCAAATGTTTGAATGCATGGTGTGCAGTCATAAGACGAATGTATTGGACTTCTTGGATCAGCTTTGCTCACTGTATGAGAAGAATTACATCCTTACACCTCCTATGGAAGCTGAAAGCACTCAAGCATTTGTTGATATTGTTTGCGAGCTTGGTGAAGCCAATGGGTTACCATCTAAGGGCTATAGGTCTGCCCTCCTAGAATTTCCTGCCGGTGAAGTGAGAAAGCATTTGACTAAGGTACTTCTAGTTTATCTTGCCATTTGGACATTTGCTTTTAGTTCTTAACAACCCAACCCTGTGCCTCATACTTTTACTTTTTCTATTTGATACTAATACCTGAAGGAAATGGTTTCCTGCTGCTTTTTTTTTCCATTTCTGCTTCTCTTTTATGTATTTCATTTTAGTTTGCACTATGTTAAACAATTTCAGAGTTTTTCACTAATATTTTTTTGTCTGTTAATCATGATAATTTGTATTAATTAGACGTCTTGTTATCAGGTGCAGAATTCTTTGTATAGGGTGCTTGGGCTTGAATCTGGTGTCAATGCTGTCTTCACTAATGGAAGGGTAATATTGTTTTGGTGTCTTCAGCTATTTCATAGTATAACTGATTTCTGATGAATAATTGTTTTCATTGCTTGTTTACAATTATAATTTTGCTCTTCTCTCTCAAAATTTGCTGATGAATTTTCACCAATCCTTAAATTTCCTTATTAATCTTGTGTTCTTTCCTTAATATCTATCTTTAATAGGTAACTTATCCAATTGACGAAAGCACATTTTTGAGTGCTGATCTGCATCTTCTGGAATCAATAGAATTTAAACAAAGGACAAAGCACATTGTGGAAATTATTGAAAAGGTGGAATGGCATGATGTTTACCCCGCCATGCTAACAAGGTTTCTTGAACTTTTCTGTCTCTGTTTGACTCACCTTTAATTTTTGTTTGATTTCTCTATGGATCATTACATATATCACCTTCCTATGACATTCTTTCTTTTAACTAAAAAATGTTGGAGGGAGGGTCTGGAAAACCAAAGCCTAAAAGTGAGGTGTTACATGACATTTTTGGAACAACGCAAGTGCACAGATCATACAAAGAATAAAGTGATGAGATAATCATAAGTATTGTTTCCCAATGATTGATTGAGAAACCATGCTAGCTATAGACCAATTTCTGCAGAATTTATATTCAAGCAAATGAATATGGGAATCAGTTGAATAGAAAGTAAGTTTAGAAACAAGAAATTAAAGAATTAAAAAGTGCATAGGTGATAGGTCACATGAAGCATGTTGGGAATCAGAATATAATGTTCTGAATTCATTGTAATAATTGTAGTTTATAGGCATATAATCTCTGATTTATAGGAAACTGAATATCCTCTATTTATGTGCAATGAATACTATAAGCCTATATAAACTCTCATCCATGGTGTATTCAGACACACGGTTTCAGTTCAATATGCCTATGATTTTCTTTTCTTTTAAAATAGCAAACTCCCATACTGTGTCTTATGTGCTGTGCAAGCTCATCTATTGTTACATTTTTCTGCTACTACTGATTTGTTGAGTTCTTGAGAATTTTTGGAGAATGTTGGGTGTGCCATAAGTCCTCTGATTTATAGTAACTTAAACAGATTTTTTGTTCAATCACGTCTGTTTACTGAATATTTAACAATTCTTTAATGTTGCCCTATGTTGTTTGCAGCAAATTCATTAGTGATATTGTCATGGCCTTATCATCTTCAATGGCCATGCGGGAGCGGAATTCTGAAAGTGCTCGTTTTGAGATTCTGAATGATCAGCATAGGTTATTTTTATTAGTTACAATGCACTCAAACATTTTTTTCCTTATGATTTAGTCATTTTTGGATTGCTCATTTATATGTATTATATGATGTCAGTATTTCTTTTTCCATCATTTATCTGTGCAGTGTCATTATTCTAAATAATGTAAATTCAAGTATTCATATTGATGCGGTTCTTGATCCTTTAAGTCCAACCAGCCAGAGGTTGTCTGGAATTCTTCGAGTTTTGTGGAAATACATTCAGCCCAGCATGAGAATTGTACTGAATCCAGTGGTTGGTTCAAATCTATCTATTGTTCTGCAAACATATATAATTATATAATAATTTTTTTTCTGCAACTGAAATTGTTCCTTCAATAAGATTCTTTTTAGGCATTTGGAATAAAAAAGAAGATGGAAAAAAATTGTTTCTCTCTCATTGTGATTGGATGAGACAAGCCAAAGTGTTGCCCTTGTGTTGTGGAACTGTGAATTTTCCCCTAATTTGGCTTTCATAAGGCCTTCTGTTATTCAGTCTTATGTTTAGGCCTTTTATGCCGATAAAAAAAAAATGTTTAGGCCTTTTATTTTTGACACAGAATATATGATTACAAAGAATCAGGAGGTTAAAATCCTTCTTAAAATAAAAAGGAAATACAGACAACAGAGAACAAAGAAAGAAAATCTATCCAATCCCTCAACTGAGTTGTAAATGAAACTTAGTATAAAAAACCATGTCGGCTTTACACCAAGTAAAAACCAATTGTCTGATCTTATCTTATCCCAAAGTAGCTGCTTATCCAAAGGAACTCCTTGATGCAATAGTTACACTTAAACCAAATGTGCATGTATTAGTCCATTCACATTATGATCAATAGGCTTGTAGGAGTTAATTCATCTATCCCTCATCTGTTCTACTCTAAATAGTTTTTAGCTTGTAACCTGCCAAGAGCCAACTCTCCCAAATGCTTAACTGTTTAGGTGAAGGCTCTTGATTAGTTTGATATCCATTGCACTCCCTCTTGCAAGATCCATTAATGTGAAGGCCCGATCTATCTTGTATCGAAATTTAGCCTTTATTTAGAAGAATGGAGCAACAAGGATTGAACTCCTGATTTCTAGTGATAGTCTTATGCGAGATTTTCTACAAGATATATTTCTTTTAATTTTCGTCCAGCAAAATGTGTTGCCAAGTTCTTTATACATTTGCTAATTTGTATTGAATGCTGTTTTTCATCTTATGACAGAGTTCTCTTGCTGATCTTCCTCTGAAGAGCTACTACAGATATGTGGTACCAACAATGGTATATCTTATTTATTTAACTCTTAATTCTCTAAGATAATTCCAGACATGATATTTGATGCTAGGTCTCACAGGGTTTCTGATTTTTGCAGGATGATTTTAGCAACACTGACTCTGCAATAAATGGCCCACAAGCACTCTTTGCAAACATGCCATTGTCTAAGACTCTCACCATGAATCTTGATGTTCCTGAGTCTTGGCTTGTTGAGCCCGTTATTGCATTGTATGTATTATTTTAGAATTTGTTAATATACTGATTCTTTTATCAATTTTTTGTTTGAATGTAACTGGAGACGAGTAAATTATTGTGAATAAATTACACTGGTCTTCCTCATTTAAAATTTATAGTAACCGTAACCTATTCCATTAAGTAGCTGTTAGACTCATTAAACCATTCTAATGTCAATGTTTATGTTAGTCCAAATGTACCCTTGTCTTTGTTAATAAAGAAGCATGTTATAAAGTTGAATTAATAGCGTAAAAATGGGGTGAACATTTAAAAAGAATAAAGTTTTTGGCATCTAAATTTGAATGAATCTCATAATTAGTGACACACACCAACTCTGGTAGATAAATAATCAACTTAAATTGTTGAATTAAATTATAAACTCTGAATGCTTTGTATTTTTCTGTCAAGCGAAGGCATTCCCTTTGATATTTCGGGAATGGGGGAAATAAATATGATTTTTCCATGCCTTGAGGGAGGTCTATGTAATACATTTCTGAGTTTTTATATGTAATGACTACTTTTTGTGAATTTTAATAGTCCTTAGTAATATCTCTCATGCTGCAGCCATGACCTGGATAACATTCTTCTTGAGAACCTTGGTGACACAAGGACATTGCAAGCAGTTTTTGAGCTTGAAGCTCTTGTCCTCACTGGTAAGATTGCATCTTGTTTATTAGAAATACAAGCTGTTAGTGATATTATTAAATAATCATTGCTACTTGTTAGAATGCTAGGCCACATCTATTTGTGTAGTAGTCTAGTTCATTAGCATAATTAACGCTTTTTTAAGAAAAAAAGTTATATAAGAAATTTTTCTTTTAGAGGCCCTCTTTAAAAAAAAGAAAAAAGAACAGCCACGAAATGACAACAACAAAAAAATGAAGCAAAGTTTCCCAACCTTAACATTCCTGTAATTGACACCACTTTTAAAAGTCCCTACAACTACTACAATTCAAATGCCTAATCTTATCCCAAAGAATATGCTTGTCCAAAGGGATCCCTTAAAAACAAAAATAATGCTCCTGCATAATCATCAAAGTGTAGCATAGATTGCACATTACCATAAAAATTTGGCTTCTTTACTTCTACCATAACAATTAAAGCTAGTCAACAAAATCTAATCCATGGACCTAGGGCACACCCAACACACTGAAATGTGAAACAAACAATTTCATGAAGAAACAGATGCAGAACAATTTAAGAACAAAGAAAATGGGGAACCTACTCTGCTCATTACACAGTAAGGGAAAATGAATATAGCCATTTGTAGCCTGTGAACCAGCAGCATGTCACTGGTTAAATTTCTATTAAACACTTCTGTGCAATTAGGATGTTTAATATGTGTAGTTATGTCTATAACATTAGCTTCTGTTTTCTCCTTGTTAGCTTACAATTATGAAACACAACAACAACAAAGCTTTTTCCCACTAGGTGTGATTGGCTAAAGGGATCATACGAGGCCATAAATTACTGTCATATGTTTAACTGTAAATATGGGATTGGTCTCCTTCTACCTCTAACTAATGAAATATGTTCCATCTGGTTAAACATCTTTATTGGTGTTTCTACCAGTATTCACTAAACATACCCAAACCAACTAATAGAGGCTCTATCAACTTTCCTAAAATCTCTCTAATTATTATATTCCTAATTCTGTCATCTCTTCTATGTTAACAATCATTAATGAGCACTGTGTACTAATCTATTGTCACTCTTGTCAAATCTAATCAGGTCACTGTTCTGAGAAAGATCACGATCCTCCTCGGGGACTTCAGCTGATCCTTGGGACAAAGACTACTCCCCATTTAGTTGATACCCTTGTGATGGCCAACCTGGGATATTGGCAAATGAAAGTCTCACCTGGAGTTTGGTACTTGCAGCTTGCTCCTGGAAGAAGTTCCGAGCTTTACATTTTAAAGGAAGATGGTGAAGGAAGTTACGATAAACAATCATCAAAACTCATTACTATTAATGATTTACGGGGTAAAATATTTCATATGGAAGTAGTGAAAAAAAAGGGCAAGGAGCATGAGGAATTACTTCTTCCTGATGACAATGCACAAGATGAGAAGAAAGTGAGTGCTTTCTATTAAAAATTGTTCTTTAAAAACATGTTTTGAAGCATAAAATGATAAACATTATTATTTAAAGGCTAAAGCCAGTGCAATCCATAACAGATATCTTCATGATATTTTTATAGGGAAGTGGCTTGAATTCCAACTTCTTAAAATGGGCTTCTGGTTTCATTGGCGGCAACAAATTATCTAAAAAGGCTGAAAAAAGTTCGCAAGTATGTCTTTTATTTACTTGTCCGTTAGTTTTCTGTCAGAATTTCTGTCTCGAATGCTTTCCCTTCATTCTGCTGTTCATCCATAAATAATACAGATTTATTGTCATTAAAGACACATTTCAGCCATTAAGACACAATGATTCTATTTCCTAATTTATACAACCTAAATCAGGAAAGCTAATAATATACTGGAAACAACATAATAACAGAATCCGTTATTGACATCCCCCCTCAAATTGATGCGGCTAATCTAGAAGCATCAATTTGCTGCTAAGAAACTGATGTCGAGGACGAGGTACAACCTTGGTGAGGATATCCACAAGCTGAAGTTGCGGCGTGACATGAGGAAGAGATATAACATGAGCGTCCAATACTTCTCGAATAGAATGGCAATCAACGTCAATATGTTTCGTGCGCTCATGAAAAACTGGATTAGTAGCTATCTGAATGGCACTAGTATTGTCAGCATAGAGAGGTGTGGCTGCAATTTGAGGGAAGCCTATCTCATCTAAGAGTCCACGAAGCCAAATGATTTCAGAACAAGCCATTGACATAGCTCGATACTCTGATCCAATGGAGGACTTCGATAGACATGATTGCTTTTTACTCTTCCAAGAGATTAGCGCAGGACCAAGAAACATGCGCCAACCTGTGACAGATCTTGGTGTATCAGGGCAACCGGCCCAATCTGCATCACTGTAGGCAACCAAACTAGGAGACTTCCCAGTAGGAAAAAATAAACCACGAGTTGAAGTGCCTTTTAAGTAACGAATGATGGGGCGAACAACGGCCAAATGAAGATGACATGGGGAATGCATAAATTGGCTCACCTGCTGGACTGCAAATGAAATGTCCAGGAATGTTATCGTCAAATAATTAAGACTTCCCACCAGCTGACGATATAATAAAGGATCCGACAAAAGATCTCCTTCATCACGATGATATTTAACATTAACCTCTAGGGGAGTATCAATTGGAGTGGCTGAAGCAAGACCAGCCAAAGAAATTAAGTCGTTTGTATACTTGTGCTGGTGAAGAAAGATACCTCTAGAATCAGTATAAACTTCAAGGCCCAAGAAATACTTAAGGCAACCAAGATCTTTCATATTAAAGGAGGCTTTGAGTTACTGCTTAAGACGTTGAATGTCGGCATGATCATAACCAGTAATTATCATATCATTGACATAAATAAGAACAATTCCAATATTTGTGCGATGAATGAATAAGGAGGAGTCATACCGCCTCTGAGTAAAAGAAAATCAAAGGAGAGTAGAGTCAAACTTTTCAAACCATGCTCGAGCAGCTTGTCACAAGCCATAGAGAGAACAATTGAGCTTGCACACACCAGCAGACGAGGAAAATAGGCCTGGAGGAGGAGTCATGTAAATATCCCCTGCCAAATCACCATGAATAAAGGCGTTCTTCACATCCATTTGAGTCAGTGACCATCCCTGAGAGGCAGCAATAGAAAGAATGGTTCGAATAGACGTCGTCTTTGCAACGGGTGCAAACGTCTCATCATAATCCAACCCGTATTTCTGTTTGTTACCCAGTGCAACCAATCAAGCCTTGAAACGATTAACAGTGCCATCAGAATTCAGCTTCACTGAATAGACCCATTTGCAACCAATGGGCTTAACACTAGGGGGTTGAGGAACAATGTCCCATGTGAAATTTTCTTGGAGGGCAGCGAGTTCTTCGTCTATTGCCTTGACCCAATAAGCATCTTTAATGGCCTGTGAATAACATGTAGGAACAGATGTGCCAGATAGAGTAGCTGTAAGAGAAATAGGCCCAAATTCATGCCTATTTGGGGCACGAGACACCTGAGACGAGCATTGCAGTAGAGCAGGCACAGGTGGCAGATCAGCAGCCGAAAGGGACAAAGAAGGCTGACATCTAACATAAACATGACCTGGTTTGAAACGTTCTATAGAATGAGAAATATCAGAAAAATTAGGGAGGTTAACAATATCATTAGATGAAGACTTAAAACATGGGAAGAAAATTTAATAGTCAAAGAAAACCACTTTCCTAGAGAAATGAAAGTGATGAGAGGTGGCATCATAACATAACACAAGAATCCTTTGTGAGTGGTACTATAACCTAAGAACACACATGATTGATTGGGCCCCAAGCTTATGACGTTTAGGAGGTGGAAGTGGACAAAAAAAACACAACCAAAGGGGTGAAGATCAATATAATCCGGATGAACTTGAAAGAGGCGAAAGAAAGGAGAATCAAACTCGAGAACTTGGGAAGGAAAATGATTTATCAGAAAGACAGCTGTTGACAGAGTCTCAACCCAAAAATTGGCTGGGACAGATGCTGCAAGAAATAATCAGCGTCTGACATCAAGCAAATTTTGACTTTTTCGTTCTGCAATGCCATTTTGCTGAGGTGTATAAGGACAAGAACGCTGAGAAATGATGCCTTTTTGTTGTAGGTATTCTTGAAAGGCATGAGACATGTACTCCCCACCAGAGTCAGTGCGCAAAATCTTAATGCTTGTCTGAAACTGGTTCTCAATATAAGCAAAAAAATTCTTAAACATAGGAAAAACTTCATCTTTAGAACAAAGGAAGTAAATCCAAGTAAAACGACTATAGTCATTAATATACATAACAAAGTATTTATACTTAGAATGCAACAAGACAGGAGACACACCCCACACATCAGTGTGTATAATTGTAAAACATTTGTTAGCACGAGTAGCATTATGGGAAAATGGGAGATTTTTGCTTTTGGCAAGTTTGCACACTGAACACATAAAGGATGAGTCAGAAACAAGAGTTTTATTGCCCAACAGACCATTCTCTATTAAATGAGACAAAACAACTGACTTTGGATGTCCTAGTTTATTATGCCAATCCTCGAATGAGGACGGGACAGTAGTACAAGAAAATGAGGAAAAACTAGGAGAAGTAAACTGGACTGGAAACAATCTGCCTACTTTAGGTCCCTTCTTGATCACTTTCCCCGACACCTGATCCTGCACAAAACTAGTCTGGGAGAAATTAACATTACAATTATTATCCACCAATTGCCCAACCGAAATTAAATTAGAAGCAAGTTCCAGTGACACAAATACATCTCAGAAGACAGAATTAATGTCACCAACAGCTGAAATAAAACCAATTGGCACTAAGTAAAGCTGCTCAACAAATATATAAGCTGCACCCCGAGAATTAAGGCAGACGATGTAAGACTTCCTAACATTTTCCACCCGTCTATTTTACAAAAATCATCATTTATTATATTTCCTTGAAAATCTTATTAGTTTTTGGTACATTAAGTTAATGTTATATGAAAAGATTTTATCAGATTGATGTTGCTTTTAGGCTTTGAAGCTTTAATTGATGTAATGATTTGGCATTTTTACATTGGAATGCACAAAATCTCCGTTCAACGTGGTTTCAACGTGTATCCAAACACACCCTAACAGATTGAACCTTATTAAGTGTTTACCCTGTGCTTTGTCCTTCCATTTTTATCTTTGTGTCATCATTTCCAAAGTTGTAACAGATTGAACCTTTTTCCCATATAGGAGAAAGGAAGGGGTGGACGGCATGGAAAAACTATTAATATCTTTTCTATTGCTTCTGGGCACCTGTAAGTGGTTCGCTTATTATAAGTTGTTACAATTTTCCTTTCTTGTTTTTCCTTTTAGTTTTGCCTTTTAACATATGTTTGTTCAAGTTTGGTCCTTTATTTCGAAATTTAAACAGTGATTACTATATGTGATGTATCATGTTGGAAAAATTGTCTTGTACAGCAGAAAATATCATTTATTGATGTTTTATGCTTCTTCATGGAATGGGGTCAATCATGTATGTTGATTCAGATTTCGTGGAATGGGATTTGGGGTTCCATTGCAGAATACAATTTCAGTTTCAAGTGCCTGTAATTAATAGGAAATTTAGGGACGTTAATTTCTTGTGCAAGTTTTACTAAGCACAATCTTTCAAACAAATGTTATACACTTCCAAATGCATGGTAACTATTAAACTCCATACTTGGATTCTATAATATTTTTTCATATTTAGTTGAGCCTGGTGGTATTTTATTTGTCATCAGGGATGCAATCTTCACTTTGTGCTTCTTGTCAATTTGCCAGATATGAACGCTTTATGAAGATTATGATTCTAAGTGTTCTAAAGAATACTCATCGTCCAGTTAAATTCTGGTTCATAAAGAACTACCTCTCTCCTCCTTTTAAGGTTATATATCCACCCAAATTATATATGCTTACATTTTAATTCATTTGTATATTGGAATGTAAAGTAGAATGATGAGTTTGCCTGACATCCTGAACCATTTTGGTTGACTTAACATACAGGACTTAATTCCACACATGGCCCTAGAATATGGTTTTAAATATGAACTAGTCACGTACAAGTGGCCCACATGGTTGCATAAGCAGAAAGAAAAGCAGCGAATAATTTGGGCATATAAAATCTTATTCCTAGATGTCATTTTCCCCCTTTCTTTGGAGAAGGTATCATGGTTTCTTCTTCTGCATCAAGTTCCATGCTTTGGTTTTTGTCTTTTGTACAATTAATTTCAATGTCACACTACACAATTCTTAGGATGTTGGTTTGAGCCTAACTCAACCCCAAAAACTAGCTCATAGGGTGAAGGTTGCCTCTCACTTGTATATTCTATCTTGGGTTTATCTCTATCCAATGTGGGACTTGGGTTTTTCCCAATAACAATGTTATGACAAAGATAATGAAGAATGAAAATCCCTTACAAGGTAATCTGTCTAAAATCTACCAATATATGCAGGTCATTTTTGTGGATGCTGATCAAGTTGTTAGGGCAGACATGGGAGTACTCTATGACATGGATATAAGAGGAAAACCCCTGGCATATACCCCATTTTGTGATAATAATAAGGAGATGGATGGATATAGGTTTTGGAGACAGGTAAATGTCACTGTCGAAATTCTAATTATTGTTCAATTCCAATCTATATGATACTCTTGGTTTTCATTACGCCCGTGTAATTTTAATGCAGTATTGGCTATAAATATTTGTTAACCTTTTTTCCCTGTGTCATAGGGTTTCTGGAATGATCATTTGCGGGGGAAACCATACCATATTAGGTTAGTAGCTACTTTTATATTCTATTGCCAAATATAATTTCAATGCTTACTGTTTCAATTTCGGTTTTCAGTGCTTTATATGTTGTTGATCTGAAGAAGTTCCGAGAGACTGCAGCTGGAGATAATCTTAGAGTTATTTATGAAACACTAAGCAGGGATCCAAATAGTCTAGCCAACTTGGATCAGGTAAGAGGTTTAAGTTAATAGTTCCTTTTACCTGCAAATGAATCCTTACTTAAGAGAGCGTGTTGTTAAGCAAGTTTGACTGGTTTTTGTAGTCCCAATATAACATGAAAACCCAGTGCATTATAAATGACTGCTTTATATAAAAACTTGTGGAATATGCAACAACAATGAGTTGAAGTTTTCAAGAATATAGATAGACTCCTTTCTCGAGGATCTAAAATTGTGTCCCAATTCTATAGGAAGATTTTAGGAGGTATTTGTCTTTCACTCAGACAAAATGATGAGTTGGGTATTGATACTCATGACCATTATGATCATAATAAAGCCTCTCTCCCTTAGAAATGTCGTGAGTAGCAACCACAAAAAAAAAAAAAAACCTTGCATTCACCATCAACATTGTATCTCACACATTTACAGTTCTGCTTCTTCCTACCTTCCCGTGTATGATTGTTTATGCCACTCATAAAGGGAGCGATGAGTGATGTTTCCACGTTTATCAGCACAGCTAACAACACTTTGAGAACTTTCTGCTCTAAGAATGGACATAATACTGTCACAATCATCACGTTCCTGGTTGTCAAGGTAATCCACATCGCCAATGTATTCAGCAATAATTGTCATATCCTTGATTAGGTCATCAGCCTCAACAGTATAACTTTCACACGAATCATAAACAACCATAAAGGGAGGGAATTCACCTCTTTTAGACATAGCAATGCAGTGTTCTATGGTCTCCATGTCTTCCTTGGAAAGAATCTTCATGCCACCGTTTTTTAGTGTGGCTTGATTCACAGATCTAGGAGCCTTTCCAGGCAAGCATTTGAGGTGATCACTGAATTCCATATTTAATGCTGTTAAAGCAGAAGCATGGTCTGGGCAGGATCTTTTGTAGGAACAAATGGTAACAATCTCCTCTGTTTCTTATGTAATATCAGAGGTCGTGAATTTTTCCAACACTTGGCATCCTGAGAAGGACGCTTGTCATTACCATCACCAGAACTCCCTCCAAATCCCGAAGAAATCAATTCTTCTTTTGGGAGAAAGTTCTCAAAGTCTTGTTATATGAGCTGATAAACGTGGAAACATCGCTCACTTTATCAGTGGCATTAACAATCGTACACAGGAAGGTAGGAAGAAGCAGAAGTGTGGATGTGTGAGATACAATGTTGATGGTAAATGCAAGGTTTTTTTTGGTTGCTACTTGTTAGATTTGAGAGAGTTTAAAGATAGAGAAATCATAGAGGAAATTGTATTATTGAGAAAAAATCAAATCAACTTGTATACACCCCCTTATTTATAGATTTTAATACAAAGCAGCTAAGTCTAACTGTGGAATATTCTAGAATATTAGAATTAGTTGTAGAATATTCTAGAGTATTGGAATTAGATGTGGAATATTCTAGAGTATTATAATTAGTTGTGAAATATTCTAGAGTATTAGAATTAGTTGTGGAATATTCTAGAGTATTAGAATAAGTTGTGGAATATTCTAGAATATTAGACATAGTTGTATATAATGAACCCTT
>PYAF01005672.1:1060298-1076657 GCA_007407185.1 Glycine tomentella
TTTTTTTTTTTTTTTTTTTTTTTTTTTTTTTTTTTCTTAAAAGTTACTTTCAAGTTAAAGCTAAATTAAGAACTTTAAAGAAAAGGTAAAAGTTGTTTGGAAGTTTTTATCTTTTCTAACTAAAAGCTCTTTTTAAGTTAAAAGTTGTATGGTAATTTATTTGAAACTAATTATCAAAGTATATTTATAAAACAAAAAAATATTGTGTTAAATTAATTTAATTCATATTAAATCATTTTAATGATAATAAAAGTAAATTAAAATATTAAAATAAATATATTAAAAATTTGAAATTACTTCAATTAATATAATTTTATTTCAGTGATAATTTGCAAACGAAAGTACAACTTATAGAAACTTTCTCAACAACAAAAATATATTGTTAAGCATAAGGATTTCAATGTTATGGGAAGAATAAAAAAAGCAGCATCATTATTCCACAGAAAAGCTGCAGGGGCACGCACATATAAGAAAGGAGGAAATGAATTTATTTTAGAAAAGGAAATACATGAAAGGCCGGTAGATGGGATTCGAAGGATGGTTGTTGCTAGAAAAGCTCCGCACAAGCTATAAAAAGCTACTCCAAGGAGCTTCTTAATAAGCTCCTTATTTTCATCTTTTAGTCTTAAAAATAAGCTACTTATAATTTTAAGGACTTTTATATATATATATATATGAGTGTTTGGCCCAGCTTTTAAGGAGAAAAAAAGGCAAAATAAGCTGGTCCAAACACTACCTTAGTGTTGAATCAATATCATTTTTGTGCAAGTTGGAATCAGGTCTTTCCTTCTTACCATTTGAAATTTGAAAAAATATTTCAGAATTTGAAAGAGTCAATTTCATAAATTGTATGAAGGGCTAAAATTGGATACTTAGGACTGTAAAATCAAGTTACTAGTTTCGTAGTATATTTCATATTATTTATTATGAAGATTAATCTTTATGTACTTCCAATGTAGCCTTCTTCTCTCTTTTGAATGCATGCTTTTGTTTTTGGTTTGAGGTGCCTTTTTGCTAAAATTTGCCCTGAAATGGTCTAGGATCTTCCTAATTACGCTCAGCATACCGTGCCTATTTTCTCTTTGCCGCAAGAATGGCTATGGTGTGAATCATGGTGTGGTAATGCTACAAAATACAAGGCAAAAACCATTGATCTGTGCAACAATCCCATGACAAAAGAACCCAAACTGCAGGTAAATGTTTTGCTGTTTTAAGTTGTGTTCATGGAAACTTGTTTCCTATCACAACTTATGTTTTTGCACTCCTCTGTCTTCTATGTCCATTTTTTTACTACTTTATCTCGGAACATTAGGGTGCTAGACGAATAGTTTCTGAGTGGCCAGACCTGGATTTTGAGGCAAGAAGATTCACAGCACAAATCTTGGGCGATGATCAAGAATCAGAATCAATACAACCCCCTAATCAATCCAAGGACTTCAATAGTGAAGATTCATCAAATGAGGACACGGAATCCAGGGCCGAGTTATGAACAAGGGACAGATGTTGTGCAAGTTGAAATTTATTCAAGAAATCTATGATCCTTGCAGCAATTTGTCACCATGTAGCATCATGACTTCTTTCCATCCAAACAGTGCCAATTCCAAGGTCTCAAAGGAGATCTTGATTAGAAGAAACTTTTAGTGAATTTGAATCGTACCTTCAATTTGATGACTGTGGACATAGTAACCTATTAGGCCATCTAAATTCATTAATGTTATATACCAGCAATCAACCCCTCACCTTTTTTTTTTCTCAGGATAATTGTTTAATTCAATGGGGAAGAATGCTGGATTTTGGGAATGTCAAATATTACAGTGATAGTGTTAACTTGTTACAAGTTTGCTTACAGCATCAACATAATTTTTGGTGATTATTCATGTGTCTCTCACATTGGGGGTGCTTGAACTTGCTGGTAACAGACTGGAATATAAGAAAACCATGTTACTTTTGACTGAATTCTGTGTCTTTCAGCACCCCTAATTCTTACAGGAATGTATTTTTCCTGCTTTTATGTCTAATAATTAACCGCGACTCTTGATAAATTTTGACTGAATTTTGCTAAATTTCTATGGTTTTATTTTATCATTTGTATAGCTATGTAGCATTTTTCTATAAACAATTGTCTATGATTTCTATTTATACAGTTATGCACCTACAGGAATTTGTCAACCTCTCTTATCCAGCCAATTTTTGACGAAAGTCAATTATTATCATATAACCACATCATATTATGTATAAGGCAAATGCTAATTAGTGTTCTTGATTAAATAGCATTGATTAAATAAAAGATTTTTATTAGAATATGTAAAATTGGGTTATTCATAACTTTTTTTATGTTATCTTATGATATTCATAATAAATATTCATAATAAGATTCTATCTATAATTGTATTATAATTTAACTTGAATATCGATGAAAAGTTTTCACATTAATACGCTATTATATTACTTAAATGGATTTAATATTTTTATGTATTGTCAAACACGTTAAGTAACAAGACAATATATTTGGATAATAAAGTGAACTTCTACGTTAACAATGTTTCAAAATTAACTTGGTATACTACCTATAATTGAAGCAGAGCATTCTGATCAACCCAAGACTATTTTGTTATTAGCTAACTGATATCTAGTAATTAGCTTTCATAATCTTTTATTGCGAACTAAATCTTTTCTTTCTGTGACTTGTGTATCTGTCTATATGTCATAATCCTTTCGAATTCTTTTTCATTCATGCTCAAACAATCTTGTGCTCATGGACTTAATTTGTGCAATTTTTTCTATAAAAATAGTTTTTATTTCTACTATTCATTCACCCATTCCTTTTTCTATACTTTCGCACTGCTTAAAATACTTTAATTTATATTCATAATTTTATTAATAAAGAAATTATGTATCAGATGAAAACAGACCCAATATAACTGTAGCATTCATAATGAAACAATATAATCTCTTGAAGAATAACCAAAAATTGATTATTGTTTATTCATAGTATAAAAAGTCAACTTTTTCAACTTACTGTAAGAGTAATTTTAATAAATATTTGTACATATTAAACATTATTAATTCAATCATTAAATTAAAAATTCTTATTCAATAGGTCAAATCTATAAATTTTAATATCATTTAAAAATTATCTGATACTTCGTTATATTAATTTAGTGTATGTATACTTTTAAAAATATAAATGAATGTTGACTGTATAGGAACATATCTAGTGAGAAAGTCATGTTTATATAAAAGTGAGAAGAACAGTAAATCGGAATTATACAATTATAATGATTAAGATTTGATGTTATGTAAAAAAATTTAAAAAATCATGATTTTTTTTTATAAAAAAGAACTCACGTGATTTATATATTTTGATCTTGATAACTTATAATAAGATTTAATAGTAAATATTTATCATTCTCACTTGTATAATAATAAAGGTTATCTTACTATCGAAAACGCGTGTATCTAATTTTGCAATTTTGGGTATATATGATGTGCTCATGAACTATGGAAAGTGACAATTACAAGAATAATAAATACCTTGCAACAGACTTCACAATGTCAAATAAAAGAAATCATGTATAAGATCTAGACAAGTCAATTGTGTGGACACCAACAAAAACAAATCTACATAGGAATGTTGTTATAGATCATCTAAATAAAATGAATATGGTCTTAATTTATGTGTCAAATCGAATCAATTATACGTAGAACTAGCCACACACCTAGGACGACGATGAGTCAATATCAGAAATAACATCACTAATATACTTGAATACTCTCAAGGAAAAAGTGATTATAAGTGAGAAATTTTCTTAATACATGACTAATATCTATGAATATTTGATTTGGTTTCCTGCACCCTTAAAATCAGCTAAACTGTGGGAAAAAGCAATATATATAAGTGTTGTCCTTTCAGATAGATTAGTTTGATTATGCTTTGGTGCATTATCCTTTCGTTAAAACTTAGCCTTTCAAATGGCTATTCTTAATGTGTGCAATGATTTGGTGAAAATAAATCTACACAACAAAAACTCAGTCAGAAAAAATTGAAGTCAACCTTAAATTGTTATTCAAAGTGTGAACGTCAATAGCAAGAACATAATGTGAACATTATAGTCATTACAAAAACATTACATATATTAACAAAGACAAAGTTATTAAACTTACCTCCATTAATATAATATCCATTTATCAGAAAATAAAATTAAATATAGACCTTATATTATGGGTGTATAGTTGTATTATACTGCGGTTATAGTCTTCCAATTGAGGTCTAATTAATCCCTTCTTTTAGGGGATGAGTTAGGCATTGTTGGTATTCGTAAGTGATGGTTTGTTCCGTTCTTGTTTTCACTGAATAAAAAAAACTACTGTGGTATATATTTATTTATTAAGTTGATTAACAATTTAATTTTAATTAACTAAAAAATATATTAATGGGAATAAGCTTAACGATCAATATTTTTTTATTAGTATATGACATTAGACATTTGTTTGTAGTGAATATGAAAAGGAAAAAAAAAAAGCCGCAATAGTTTTGAGTTTAATTTGAGGATCACAGTTGATATATTCATTCTTATTCTTCTCTACAGGATGAGAAAAACCAAAATGGACGACGTACCACGTTTTTTAAGAATACCAAAACGAAAAAGGTGCAGTGTGCTCGTGTAGAAGAGGTTAAAACATGGGCCGAGAAGAAAGAGAAAATAAAAAATAGAAAAGAAGCCGAAGGGAAGCACTTTAAATGCAACAGCTAGCGAGCCAAATCCAAATAGAAGAATGAGAAGCAGAATCTTAAGCCAAAGTAGTCAATCTTTTATACTCCAACAAGTAGCAGAATCCAATCTCATACTGAAACCTCGACTCGATGGAATAACAAAAGAAATAGAAAAACCATCAAGTACGAGAAATTGGGGTCGGGGGGAACTATTTATATAGTTTTCATAATGCATATTTTTTTAATGCTCTACATATGATCCACAGTACTATATATTCTTAAGATTATTTGCCTCTTTCTCTCTCTTGACATTTGTTTGTTCAATAGGAATAAAAAGTAATTGCAGCAGATTCCCAATCATCCTCTCCAGGTTTTTTATCAATCTATATTACTTATCTCCTAATAATTCACAATCTACATTACTTCTTAATTTAATTTCTGAACTATACTATCCTTTAAAAATTTCTGTTTTCAGATCCGATTCTCCACCTTCGCTTAACCCAACTTCTTTATTGAGTTTTGTTTAATGTTATTTTGTTAAATTTAATTAATTTTTTATATTATTTAATTTTTAGAATATGATAATATTTTTAGTTTAATATTTTATATTTATCCATAATACATCATAAATAAAATACATGAACAATAATAACAACTTTTTCAATTATGACATTATTGTTGATATATTTCACATTTTTTTTATATCTTGTTCAATTTCTTCATCCATTTTCAGTGGGAATGTAATTTGAAACTGAACTACCCTTTGCACTCTTCCTTTTCCTTGGATCATGACCCATTGATCTCCTTCATATTCTTGTCATATTAATTCGTGTGACAGTAAACCAAAGGAGTTATCGTAGACGCGTGCAATATGTTTTGTAAAGTAAATAGCGGCACATAGTTTATGGGATCAACATTAACAGATTTATAGGCAGTCATTATATGAAAACACGATAAGTGCTTAGTCTGAAATTCGCCACTTTCGCAATTCTAGGATTATAACATAACTCTAAACTTTCCAGGTGATATAGGAGTTTCAAGTGGGACTTGAGTCTCTGTTACAATAAATGTGTTGTTGTGTTTGTCAAATTTGTTAACAATGTGCGTATTTGATTCATGTTGACCCCTATTTATTGCCTTAGAGACGACTTTGGAATACTACGAGCCGGAGTTGATCATTGTTTGGATTTGTCGACCTCTAATAGCAAAAAGTTTTGTGGTCTTAAAATACGTCTCCTCAACAAACAATGACACAGACAAATATTTTTGTGCCTTTGAACATGGAATTAACCAAGGATACTGGTTACCCAATATTTTTTGTACAATTAATCAAGTCGTTCAGCTACACTTGACTTATTCGCACAAATATCCCCAATGTTAATGTGTAATAAGCAATACCTGCTTGTTGACCTTATAGAATTATTATGTATCATCAATAAAACACCCGATACTATACTCAACCTACTTCGATTCACCATCACTAGTTCCTACTCATGATGCAATGTTGTAATACAATAGCAAGTGCAAGATACCACGACAAGGTATTTTTTGGGTTACTCCTTCACTGAAACAAACCCAAAAAGATTTAAAATTCCTTCAATATGCAGCATCAAAACACTTAAGGATGTCATCAAGCAAGTTGTGCCTTTAGAGATTCCCCTTATGGAAGTCACCAATCACATGTGGTTAGAAAATTGTTCTTTCGACAGTTAGGCCATACAAAATATTAAAAAAAATCGAATATGAAATAATAGAATGATGATGAAGACGTGTTAAAGATGTTGCTGGAATCCAACTACCAGAAGTGTTTTTGTCCAATATAAATTTTAGTTATTTTTAGCAAACTAGTAACCAAACCAGCCTCAATTATCGATCAACATGTTGCAATAACCTATGCAGATGTTGTGCATAATAAACAACTTGCTAGAATGATTCAAATGGAAGAAGACATGTCTGATGCATAATATCTTTCAAACTATGATTAGTATCATCATTTTCGTGTTTCATTTTTATTCTTAGTACATTTAGTTATTTTTGTTTTATTATGTTCTATTTATTATGTTTGTCTCTCTAATTGTTAGTATTTTTTATTATTTGAGTATTTTAATTTTTTTATATAATATAATTGAGATTTGATAAGTATATATTCACTATTTTTTTAATCAATCTATTTTTTAATCACTTTGTTCTTTTTATTTATTTTAACACTATTAATTAATTATTTAAGATTACTAATAAGTTATTAAACCAAAAAATATTATCATTTTTAAATTAAATAATATAACAAAATTATTATTTTAAATTAAATTTAATAAAATAACATTTACCAAAAAAAAAAAAAAACTTAGATGGGAAGTCAAGTCCTGAAAACATGACTTCTCAAAAATAGTGTATTTCGAGAATTAAATTAAAAAGTAATGTAAATTGAGAATTATTTGAAGATAAATAGTGTAAATTGGAAAGAAAAAAAAAAAAAAAAGCATCCACTCCACTCTATAGGAAACAGCCATAATTACACCCAATAGTAACTTTCACCATACCATAAAAAAGAAGTTAGAATCCTCTAAGCTACCCACTTTCTTGATTGCTTAATCTCTTTTCAACTTAATCTTCCAATTATATAAATCTATCAATCTCCATCAACTTCCCTTCAACCTTTCATGATGAGTAGTTCTTCATGCACAAACTCTTCTGTCAATGGCTTCTACATCTTCCTCACTCAAGGACTCAATGAGCTTCACCAATCCTTCCTCTCCCATGACTTCATGTCAATCCAATTCATTTCAGAGGTCTTCTCATCCCTCCAATCCTTCCATTCCCAGTTAACCATTTTGGTCCAAAGGCTTTGCTTGTCAGTTGGAGGAAAATGGCTGAATGAATACATGGATGAAAGCTCAAGGCTTTGGGATATCTGCCATGTACTCAAATCAGCCATTTCTGGAATAGAGAACTATTCCTTAACTGGCTCCAACATAGCTTCCTCAGTGGATGGCTACCATCATTTGACTCCAGAGTTTTCACATCAGGTTGGTATATAGTATATATACACCTCAAATTCTGTTCAAAATTACTTTTTAGTCAAAAGCTTAGTAGTGCTTTTACAAAACTAAATCAACTTTATTTAATTAATGACTCTAATAGCGTGTTTTGATTGCACGTTTCAGATGTGATTTTTCATGTTTAATCAGAAGCTAATAGTTATAGCTTTCATTAAGCTAAATTGATGTGATTTTTTTTGTTTTTTTTATGAGTTTCCAAACATGCACTAAATTCTTCTAGAAAACATGTATTGCAGGTTATTAGGGCCATAAATATTTGTCAAAGGGAGAGTCTAGGATTGGTAGAGGAAAATAAAAGCTTGATGGAAAATAGAATTCAGGCATTGTCTCAATGTCTAAATCAGAACATGTGTATGAAATCAAAGTTAAACGAGTTCAATGGCTTCCGAGGTGTTCTTTGTGCAATGATGAGGGTTAGCTCATTGCTTCTGATGATTTTGCTATGTGGGGTTGCATATTGTTGGTCTTCCTCATGCTTTGACCAACAAGGGTATGAGGGGCACGTGGAGCACGTGGTTTATGGCTCAGGTTTTATGGCTTCTATGGCAAGATTGCAGCAGAAAGTTGCACAAGAGATTGACCAGAATAATGTCCAGCCAGGGATTCTGCTTCTTGAATTCAAACAAGCCAAGATTGCCATGGAGGAATTGAAAGTGGAGTTGGAGAGAATGGTGGGTTATGATGCACAATATGAGATCCAAGCAAAAGTTGACAACTTGAAACGTTGCTTTGGGTTGTTGAGATGTGGGGTTGAGACTATAACAGGGCAACTTGATGATTTCTTTGATGAAATTGTGGAAGGAAGGAAGAAGTTGTTGAATATGTGTAGTCATAAGTAGATGTATATAATTTGGTTTAGTGAAGCCATAGCAAATGTGGAAAAATACTTGAGAGCAAAATGAAGCTCTTTAAGGGAAAATAAGAAAGGAAAAATTATGTTGAAAAATGCAAGCAATGTCATAAATTTTTTCTGGTCTTCCCTTGTTTCTCTTTATTTGCTGAGTTGATGGTGTTGAGGCCTTGAAGAAGCTTTTCCAATGAAAAGCAAAGAAAAGAGAAAAAAAAAATTGCAAAAGAGAATGTGATGCTTGCTTTGAAGTAAAGCAACATTACTCTCGTCATACATGAGAAACCAGAATTTTAAAATGCCAATGCCTTCAAGTAATAAGAGAAACGTCTTTCTAGACAGAGTAGTAGTATTCTTTTCCTGTATTAGGTACATGGGAAAGAAATAAAAAAAAAATAGAATTCAAAAGACTAGATGATATTTGATAATAAAAATGATGCTTTTTCTTTATCAATGGAGTCAAGTAGAATCTTTTGTCAAGAATAATTAGAGATCAATATGCTTCTACTATCTTTGTGTGGGAGAATTTCCACTCAATATCTCAATATTGAATAAAAATTTTATATCCTGAAATATTCAATATTTTGAACAGATTCATCTGTATTTTACATTAGATATATAAAAAAAATATGTTACGGAATACAAGGAGATAAAATATTGAAGAAACTTTTGTTAATGAAATCATGAGTCAATTACAGATAAATTTAATACTTAACATTTATTTACTTAAAACCTTAAGACATCGAGTATATATATTTTTGTCATTTATATGTTGTTCAAACCAATATGAGACTTTTTACTCTCACTTGCATTCTATCATAATGCAGATTTTATCAATAAAAATCAATTAAATGTAAGTAAATTTTGGACCAATAAACCATAGTGCACCGCACGTTCATGTACTCAAACCATTCACTCCTTGTAAAAACCCAGTTACCCGAATATACATGCTATTCTGCAGGTTAAAGAAATTTCTGTTTGTTAGATTTCATTTTTAAAGATCATGACTCAAATAAACGTGTTGCTATATTGTATTATTGTCTTTAAATGGGTCGTTTTTAGCTTGTAAAGAAGAGAAACAGAATTATGTAGGGAAAATAATCTAGCCTTTCTGCAAAGGTTAACGGTATCTGCAGACATGGTTAAGACATAGGACACAAAAGAGAAAAACTTTCTCCAAGAATGACAGCCATATAAAGCCGAAAAATATGAAGTACTATGTGAAATCTACCTTTCAAATAAAGCTTTCTAGTCCCAAGGGTGGTTGATAACTCAACAACAAGAACAGATCTTCCTCTGTTAAAGTTAAATTGATTGTCTGGGAAAAGAAGAAAGTAGATATGATAATGATTTATAACATAGAAAATAGGATTGTGCTGTCTGCTCACTGGACAAAGGGAGAACCTTAGACAACAAATTTATATTTTAATGAAATAGCAAACTTTCCTTTTCACCTTGTTTGACAATCTCTTTTCACCTCCTTTTTGGATATCTAATTTTCTACTGTTTTTCAATTAATTTCCTTACTTTAAAGTAAGGATGGCCTAGTGCTAATTTAGTTTAATAACGTTCGGCGGGGGAAATCTAGTACTCATATGCATTTATCATGTTTAAGGTGAACGGTCGGGGAATGAAAGGAATTTCTTCTCTACATTTACCTTTTTTAAAGTGTAGGTTTACTTTAGGGAATAAAAATGCAAACATCAACTTTTATAGAAAAATATTAATTGTTAAGTTTTTTTTGTTAATAAAAGAAATTGAATAAATTATATTTTCCTCTCTTCTTTCTTTTTTCATCACCAAGGCAAGTTTGTAACTCCCAAAAATACATATACATCTTAGATTATATTTGACAAAACTAGTTGAAAAGTTAGTTTCATTAAAATTAATTATTGAAATAGCTGAAAAATATAAAATAACATAAAAATAATGAAATCATAATTTATTTAAAAAAGATAATAAAAAAATTTAATATATATATTGAGGATAAAAATGAAAAAAAATATAAAAAATCAAAAATTAGAAACTAGCATTTTAAAAAATATTACTTAAATGACATTTCAAGAAATGTTAGAATCTATTAAGAAGTTATTAAAATAAGTTTGTTTATCGAGTTTTTCAGCTAGTAAAAAAATTAAAAACTGACTAAAATATTTTGTTAAATTTAACCTTAATGAAAAGGAATGAGTTATCCATCCTAATATGGAATGAACTGGGAGTAGATAGAGAAAAATTGGAAGAAAAAAGGAAAGGTAGAAAAATAAAGTAACATATGAATGCTATGATAAAAAAAAAGAAAAATATTGTAGTTTTAATGAAATGGAATAAAAGTAGATAAATGATTATAATTTTGAAAAAAAATCATGTTTTAATATTAATGCACATGATAAATTTGTTAGAATTTTCTTTAATTTTTTTTATAATTTTTAATTTTTATTTATAATTAAGATAGTTTTATTTCTAGCATATATTATTTTTTTTCTTATATTTTATTCTACAGGTAATATTATAAGATTATAAGAGTTAATAATCTTATAATGCATAACAATCAATAATTAAGAATATGTTTAGATTCCTATTAAAACCTAAATAGTGGGAATACCAATGCACTTTAGCATAGAAATAATAAAGGTGATGCTTCTCCAAAATTACGGAAGACAACCAATAGTAACCTCTAACCAAATATGCACTAAATGATATAGTCTAAAACTTTTACATTACAAATACTATATTTTTATTGATTTTTTAATAATTGTCCCACCTTTAATAACCTCCTCTTTTTAAAGGCCATAATTTTTTTTCTCGTAATCAAACTTTAGTAATATAATGCTGGAAATCCAAACAGAAAAGTAAATTAACTTGTATAAAACAACAACGAATGAAGACAGTTTAGTATTTTAGCCTCAAGATTAGGATATTAATTAGCTTGGCTTTCAATTCCGTTCGAGTGCGTCAAATAGTTTACTTTCAACATCTTTAATCGATATAATTTAAATAATTCATTTTAAATTCTTTACTTTATATTAATTTATTCTTATAAATTATAATATCACATCATAGTTAATAAACAATTCATATTTTACTCCAATTATATAATTTTAAGTGATTCTTAAATTATTTCCTTAAAGAATCTCTAAATAACAAGAAAATATTTTTTTACTCATAAACTATCTTAGCTTAATTTTAAGTAATCTAATATAATATAATATGTAGATCATCTCCAATAATAATAAAAAGTAATAATATTTAAAAATAAGTAACTCGTTGAACAACGAAGTTAAAAATATCTAGTATAGAGTCTGCAATGATTAAAGTCAAATCCCACCTATATATATATAGAGATGGGATCATTTTATACCGGTGTAAAACTTTATAGTTTTACACCGTTTAATAACTTTTTACTGAATAAGTATTTTATAAAATCCACCGTTAAATTAAAAGCTTATATCATGTAGATCACATGTATCAAATTTCACAAAAATCCGAAATCATTTGAAACCTAATTGATATATATAAAAATTAACGGTATATGTACTTCTAAATTATGTAAAAATTAGACTATTTTGATTAGGTTTCAAATTATTTCAGATTTTTGTGAAATTTGATATATGTGATCTACATGATATAAGCTTTCAATCTAACGGTGGATTTTGTAAAATACTTATCCAATAAAAAGTTATTAAACGGTGTAAAATGATCGCATCTCATATATATATATATATATATATATCAACAATTAGCATGCAAAGATTTTGTTGCGCGATTATAGTTAATCTTTTCCCAATTATTACTTGCATGAAGCAAAAAGAACTCTCGAACTCTCAAGGGCAGAGTCATTTTTTTATTTTATTTTTTCTTCTTGCAGAAATTCGAATTTAGAAAGCTAATAACCGAAGGTTTAATTATAATATTTAAAAATTCATTAAAAAATATAATATTTAAAAATTGCATAAATGACTCAAAAGAATCAGTTAAAGATCAACATCAATAATATTTTTAACTTAAACTAATTGGATTTATAATAGATGAAGTTAATGATAAATAAATAAAAAAGTTATAAAAAATAGGAGTATGGATTATTACCTTGGATTAAAGATAACAAAAACAAATATAAGCATGAAAGAATAGATATGACATATTCTGTAATCAGTTATCACAAAGAGATCCAAGCATAATCCCCTTAATGTCGACTCCAATATTCATTTGTAAATAATACGCTTGTCTTTATCAATAAGGGTCACTATCAAAGTCTCGTCCGTGGCAGCTCCATTGAAAATTTGTGAAAAAGTGCTTCATTTGCGTTGTAAAAATAGGAGCATTAGTGATTACTTTTCGCGAAAATACATTGTATGTGCCAAAGGAAGTTGACGTTTCAAATGTCCTAACATAGCGTACCACCACCTCCCTTGTGTTTTTTTATGTTTCCCAGTTTATTTCTTGCCGTGAATTGAGATTAATCTTGACCAAGTATGTAATTACAATTTACAGCTTCCATGAAAAAGAGAATTAATGTGTGACTAAATTACATTGATATATGGTAAGAATGATGAACACGTAGGTATAGTACTATAGTTGGACTAGCAATGCTATCTAACATGGAGAAATATGCATGAACCTGAGAATTAATTCGGGGGACAAAAGCAAGGTCAGACGGATCATTTTGTTCCAAACCAATTAAATTAAAGTAGGCAGGTTAGGATCAGGTTGATTTTTGGGAATTTTAATGTTTAGTCTGAATAGGGTGTAGTTGCATTGAAAAATAAAGGTTTTAAAATATTCATTGGAAAGGTTTGAATATTGACTGAAACTAAACGAGTTTTATGATTTTTTACCCTACCTCATCTATCCTTCATGCTTTAAGTCGAGTCAGATTTCTCAAAAAAAAAAAAAATCAAGTCAGGTTATTGCTCGAACCTTTATCCACCTCTACTATTTCTGAGACATGCAACAATTTTTAAGGTGTTGATTAAAAATTGAAAGTAATTCAATTTAGTTATTTTGTAATTTCATGAAATTGTTCTGAAATTATAATTATAATGGTGCATTTTAGATGTCAAACAAGCATTAAAGGCTATGTTTGGATATTTAATGATGGAAGAAATTGAAGAAAATGAGAAAATGCACCAGGAAATATATTTAAATTGTTATTTTATTATTTGAAGATTTTGTGATAAAATAAAAGAAAAAAAATGAAATTCTTTCGTTTGACTTTACTTCATTCTATTTTCTTTCATGAAAGATTTCTTTCTAAAATGGTAACAGAACAATCATAATACTTGCATCCACAACTAGTAATTAGACCCCTATATAGTTTTCTTCTCAAAGAAATCAAAAACCAAGAAAAGGCCAAATGAATGTAGATATAGCAATCTGACCCTAAATCACTGCGCAAGATAGAGGCAAGTGATGTGTTAATGTGTCATCTATTCCTATCATAGCTCATTGCTTTGAAGACTGAACATAACATCATATTCAGAGGGAGAAAACGAAGACCTCTTATAAATCACAATAATGCTGTCACAACTCAACTACAAACTTTGTACCATATCAACAAAAATGTACAGTTCAACTTTATGTCATAAAACTAAAATTTGATACATAGATACAGGCAAAACATTTACCTTAAGTTAGTGGGGATAAGTGAACAACAAATCTAATTTATTATCCAAAAAAATGAATATGGTTGGTGCTTCCTTGACTCGCTTCTCATAAATGATTTCATCTACCTCGGCATTATCATTTCTTCCCTTCCCCAATCAATCTCTCTTATAGATTTGGACTGGAAGTTGCAGGTGTAGTTTTGGCCTCGTTGACAATGTTCATGATCTCTTCTATACTTTTAAGAGGATATTTTGTATTTTCTTCACTGTAGTAAACATCTTGAGCCCCTTCTCTCAATTCCTTAGGCAAGTTCTTTAAAAACCATGGATGTAGTGACTTTATTTCCTTCATGATGATTCTCTGCAACATAATTATAAGGCATAGTTACAATAACATACACCAAGTAATATCATGCTACAGTTATAAGTGTTTTTATTTTATAATGTTCCCTCCAAAAAATAATTAAATGACTATGTTCATATACATACCATTGCTGGATTTGCCACAAAAATGCGGGATATCAGATTTTTACTGTCTTGAGATATGCAAACTTTGTCAGGGAACTTGTATTGAACAGCCATAACTCTCTGGATAATATATATATATATATATATACACACACATAGGGAGTCAGAAAGAGTACATATAAGACATGATGATTCATGAATCTATCAACAGAGCTAGTTCAAAAATAAAAAGTAAAATAGCATATGTACTAAATGGTGTAAAGAGATTAGAGATTTCACATAAGTTTGTTCACTTCTATAATGATTATCTTAAGTCATACTTAAGATAATTTCTGATTGATTGACACTTGACGGTCTAAAAACTTTTATACTGATAGTATATAAAAATTAAATTAAAAAAATAAAGCAAATTACCTTTATGGTTTTGTGGAGATTTTGGTATCCTCTTTGTCCTCAAATGGCAATTCTCCTACCAGCATTATATAAAGTATTACTCCGCAGGACCATACATCTGCCAACTGAACAGGTACAAAACAGTAACACATCAGCCAAAAAATGAACAAAACTACCATATAATACAGAGAAACTCATCAAGTCAGAATCAGTAACTCTAAGGCATTTTAAGTGCTTCATAGTAGTCACTAAAATATGTTATTTCTATTTCACTTTAAAAAGGAAATGTCACTGCGTGTGCTAAGTGACTGTTGAATAATTGTATCAGTCTATAATTAATACAACATGAATCTTCTAGTCTTTTTCATGATCTAAAGTTAGAAACTGTAGTATTACGAACCTCTGGTGCAATATAGGCTGGAGTTCCAATCATTGAATGAGGCCTCGAATGAAGTAGGTATGACTAGAAAAGTAAAGGTTGTCTTGTCAGAATAAAAAATTATCAAATAATGTATATTTAAATTTAATTGGTTATATGTTTAAGCATTCAAGGTTGGTATATATGATTTTGTCAATTGAACCTTAGAATATCCGAAATCACAAATTTTAAGATTATTAGCAGGGCTTCCATCCAATAAGGTATTCTCCAACTTCAAATCTCGATGACATATTTCATACAAAATAAAAAAACATATCACTACCAACACACTGAAAACAAATTACAATTCGTTCTCATAGTAATGTACTAATGTGTATTTCATCTACCATGCTGTGGCTATAATTAACTCCTGAAATCAACTGCTGGAAGAAATATCGAGCCTGAAATATGTATACACAAGAAGAATGAGAAAGAAATTGCATATTACGAACAGTAACCATGACTTGTGAACATTGGAATTTATTTATTATATTATACTTTTATAGAAGAGAAATGCTACCAGATAAGCTTTCAAACTAATTGATCGTGGTCGTACGCAACCAAATTAATTTGATTTTAAAATGTAGTACTAGGAAAGTAACTCCTAGGTCGTCTCTCAAGGATCAATTGTCAATGTTTAAGGGATTGAAAACGTGTTGGAGGGTATTTGGCAGAATGCGAGAATTCTAAATTAAACAGAATGTGAAAACTAAATTAAACAGAATTAACAATTAACTGCAGTAATTAAAAACAAGTCAGACCCTTAGAACAGATTGCGCCTCTAATTTCCTCGGTTCACGAAAGATAATCTGTCCTGCTTAATCCTTATCAGTCCAGATTAATCAACTAAGCGAAGATTA
>PYAF01005672.1:1081277-1094257 GCA_007407185.1 Glycine tomentella
GCATATCTTTTTAAACTAAATTGATCTATTTCTTATAATCAATTTAAAATTGATTCAAAATATCGGTTTTTATTCAAAATAATTTTAAAAAAATTGTATTGTTGTACAAAACTAATTTAGTTAATAGAACTAATTTTTAACTAAATAAAAAATATTTAAAAATAAAAAAAAATTAAAAAATCTATTTAAAATTATTCTAATTCTTATTATAAATTTAAAATTGATTCAAGATATTTCAATTTTAAATCAACAATTATTTGAAAAAAAAAATAAGTGAAACAATTTGAAACGTAGTTGGTTTGATTTTTTTCAAATATTTTTTTTCAAATATTTTTTTATTTAATTGAAAATTAATTCTATTAACTAAATTAGTTTTGTAAAATAATACAGTTTATTTTAAAATTATTTTGAATAAAAAATATGTCGGTTACCATTCAATTTAGTTTAAAAAGATATGCAAAAATAAATGGATGAAATATATTATAGCCTTATAGGAAAGTGGAGGCAATTATTTATTGGAAAGTGCAGTAGTTATTTATGTCATATCAGCATACCGTTGCTAGCTACAAAGAGTAGCGAATTATGTGATGTGTAGTTTGCTGAGAGGTCTAACGAGATATGACGCGTGACAGTCTGATAATATGTTTTGGTCGCGTGGCATTTCGGTAATTTTTTTTCCTTCCGTGGCAGTACGGTCGTTTGTCTCTAATAAATATTAGTTACAAACAAAAGAGATATATCAATATTATTATTATAATAATAATAAAAAAAAAAAAAAAAAATTCGTCTCCTAGGGTTTATGATTTCCCTTTCCTCCATCAAATCATTCGGAAAACAAAATACAGGTGTTTACATAAGTAGCAACTTACCTTGTCTTCCCGTCAGATGTATTTCCGTCAGATGTATTTGACGGCAATGAGATCTTTGGTTTCTTTGTGACGCATAAGCCGTATGACCGCGTATCTCCCAACCCCTATGTCCCCATTCACTACCTCGTACTTCTCCATATTCACACACACCTTCCTTTCTGTTTCTTTTTCAAAGTTCTAACACCACACTTGATCAGCCAATAACTACTAACTAGGCACTAGCACAAATCACTGATCAATCAAACTCTAATCGATATATATATATATAGATAAATAGCCAAGCTGTTAAATGATCAGTCGCGGGAAGAAAAACGCGCATTAATTAGAGAGATACTTTTCAATATAAATCTTCCAAAGTGTGAATATAAATAAAAAAGTTAAGAGATAGAAATATTATCGTTATTATTAGATAATAGTGATATAATCACGTATCTTAATAGAGGAAAACGGATAATAAAATATAACTTTATTGAAGATGTGAGATTTTTTTAACTGAGACAAAATTATAAAGCTAAATTATTAAAAAACGGTGCAAATATATATATATATATATATATTAATAGTGATGAAGTTGTTTCAAACTCAGGATATAATGGGAAAATCAATTGAATAATAATCTAAATTCGAAGATTTTTTAGATAAATATAATAAACTAAAGTGTTACGGTTTGGGCCAGGGCTCAATTGTTATGAACGATCGTGCCAATAACTTATCTATGGAACGTGGAAGCTGACCTGGTCCATGATGGACATTGAGAACGTGCAGGACGAGGCCGAGAATTCAGGGAGCAGTTCCAATGCCCGTTATGAGGTAATCTGCCTATAAATACACATTAATTCCTGGTGAAAGGTACACACACACACTCTAGCTTTCTCTCTTTCAATTACACAGAGCACACACTCCACTCCCATTGGTGTATCTCTATGATCTTCTGCTTCAAGGTATCATCCTCCATTGATATCCTTGGACTTGCAGAGTTAGAGTGATCAGACAGTGAACACGTAGCATCTTCGTGCTATACAGTTGTGTTCTGGGAAATATACAGAACATTGGCGCCGTCTGTGGGGAAACGATAAAATTCGAGTCTCACACCTTTCCACAATGGTAAACACAAGAAATAGCCACTCTGTACCACATTCAGAGACGCCGAACAGGGAGATTTGCCTACCGGAGAATCAGAACGTGGCACGGAGGGAAGAAGTACATGTGACGGAAGCTGTTTCCGACGAAGCTTCCTCTCCCGCCCAGACAGACCAACAGAGGACTCCAGCAGTGCGAAGGATGGGTCAGGAGGGGGAGCTCGGAGGACAACTCGTCAGCAATGTCCTCAATTCAATCCTAACCCGAATTGAGAACATGGAGAAACGACAAAATTTACAGAGACAAGAAGACATTCGAAACATTACTCGCCAAATGGAAGAACGTAATGAGGAGTGGAGACGTGACGAAACGCAACGAATGGCACAATTGGAGCAGCAGCTGCGAATGATAACTGACCGGGTACAAATTTCAAATCCTGAGGGCGAGACGCAGGATCTGAGGATGCACCTGAATCAAAGAAGAAGTACGGACCTGGAGAGTCAAAGACGGATAGAGGAGCCACAAGATTTGAGGACACACATAAATCAGAGACGAGATGTCGACCCGGGAGACCAAAGGAGGACAGATGAGCCGCATCAGAGTCAAAGCCGGGCACGAAATGAGGCACAAGACGAAGTTGACACAAACCATAGCCCTGACGAAAATCCGAACATACGAACGAAACACGACGACAATCCCATTTTCAGGGCAAACAATGAGAAGGTTCCGCAAAACAGCGGACACGATAAGCCGGGAGAACAGAATTTTCGCGAAAAAAGCAGGACCAGTGTATCGTCGGAAATATAGCCGGGGACAGCAAAACAATAGTCCATTCGTGGACGACATTGTAAAGGCTAGATATTTGGACGACTTTGATGGGTCTTTCCTATCAAAATATGACGGAACACAGGACCCGCAAGTGCATATCGATGAATTTGATTTGCAGATGTGTGTCCGGGGCATTGACGAGCCCATAATATCGAGGATATTCGTCACAACTTTGGCGGGCCCGGCGCAGACGTGGTTCCACACTTTACCGCCTAGGTCGATAAAGAATTTTGAAGACTTTGGCCAGAAATTTTTATTGAATTTTGAGACCAGCAAAAAGCAGCCGAAATCCGAGTTCACCCTGGGTAAAGTCAGACAGTTACCCGAAGAAACGCTACAGAGCTATCTGGATAGATTTAAAGAGGCCGCCCTGCAAGTTGAGGGGTTAGAAGAGCGAGTCCACGTATACTTGATATCGGCTGGACTCGACGGTTCGTCAAGATTTGCCAAGTCCATTTATAAGGACCCGGTGAAGTCTTTGATGGAATTTCGTGCCCGTGCAAAGAAATACTTGGAATTGGAACAGATGGAGGTCGTCAACAACTCTGGACGAGGAAAGGAGCGTCATGAAAGGAGGAGCTCACCTCCGAAAAATAGGGGATACCCGGAGAATCGAGCTCGGAATAATGACCCGAAACCCCGACCAGGGAGATACGAAAACAAGTACGAGAAATACACTACGTTGAACGTATCCCGTTCACAAATCTGGAAGGAGGTCGCGCTTACAGAGATGAAGAAGGTTGAACAACCCCGTCCAGTTTTCAACAAGGCCGGATTGGATAAATCATGATTCTGTGAATTCCACAACGGACCCGGGCACACCACAGATCAATGTTGGGATCTGCGGGATGCAATTGAGAAGTTTATCCGGGAAGGAAGACTCAAACAGTACGTCATTCGGACACAAGGAAGGAAGAACAAACGGAAGGGAGACGAGAATCAACATAAAGACGAAGGAAAGAAACCCCGGGAAGATAACGATGAGTTCCCGGAGCCCAAGTTTGAATGTAACGTAATCTCAGGAGGCATGGGCGGTGGCGGGGATACTGCCACTCAAAGAAAAAAAATACCTGAAAGAAGTGCTATCGGTCCAGGCACAACCCAAATTCAAAGCCCGGATTGGAAAGCCATAACCTCCACTCTTGTATTTTACCAAACAAGACATGGAGGGGGTGGTACCCGGACATGAAGACGGGCTGGTGATATCAGCAACGGTGGGAAATTGCCGGGTAAGAAGAATGTACGTAGACAACGGAAGTTCCGCTGACATAATCCTGTTGAATGCATTTCGGAAGATGAAATTGGATGTAAAGGAATTAAGGCCGTGCAAAACAATGCTGATCGGTTTCAATGGCGGCAACACGAATGTGATGGGGTCTATCCGTCTGCGTTTAACCCTGGGGACGAGAGAAGCTTACAAGTCTGAAGAAGTGGAGTTCGTCGTGGCAGACTTTCCATCCCAATATAACATGATATTGGGGAGACCAACCATTCATAAGTGGGACATCTTAATGTCCACAAAACACCAGAAACTCAAGTTCGTTGGCAGCAACAGACAGGTGGTAACCATATGCGGCGATCAGAAAGAATCTCGACAATGTTACTACGATACGGTTCGAAAAAGTGAAAGAGAAGCCAACGATGACAGCTCCAACCGGGTACGTTCGGTAAATGTCGTGGAACTGGATATGCGAGAGGCCCCGGATGAGTGGAGACCGGAACCCGCAGAGAAAGTCGAGCATATTCTGATCGGAGATCAGGCCGGTCAGGTGACCAGCATTGGTGAAGCATTGGAACCCGAACTGAGGGAGCAATTGATCCATTGTTTAAAGAAAAATCATGATATATTCGCATGGAAGGCGTCAGAGATACCCGGTGTCGATCCCGAGTTCTGCAGTCACAAATTGGCAATGTACCCGGGATCGAAACCGGTGGAACAGAAGAAACGGAAGTTGGGACCAGAGAGAGCTCAAGCCTTGCAGGCTCATATTGACGAGCTGTTGCAGGCCGGTTTCATACGCGAAATCCAATATACCACTTGGCTGTCGAATGTCGTAATGGTTCGTAAGCCGAATGGGAAATGGAGGGTGTGCACGGATTACACCGACTTGAACAAAATGTGCCCCAAAGACGCATATCCCATGCCAAATATGTAACGCCCCAGCTACAACCGAGGTCATTACCTAGCCTTAAGCACTATCATTATCAGATAAACATCAGAGTTAAGCAGTTTGGAAGCATACAATAAACATAAACATGGCATCAACAAATGCCGTCATCATATACACTGTACATAAGTCATGGTGAATATACATCAACTGTAGTGTCTTATACAAAACTGTACATAACTTCCCTCTATGGGGTACAAAATAAAACCAAAGGCATATACAAAATATATGAGCTACAACTCATGTTATCTAGCCTATGGTTTTCAGATCCAGCTATCCCTGCATAGGCTTCTTGCCTTGGGATCTATCCGCTCCGCTCGATGATTCACCTACAAAACATAGCCCCATACACGGGGTGAGATATAAAATCTCAGTAAACTCAGGGCCCTTGAAGGTATTTCCTTCCCTTGGTTCACTTTCCAACACATAATAACATCATCATCATAACCATATCATCAAGCAAACACAATATCAAATCATCATCCACCTGGCCACAACCAAGTGTCTCAAGCATTACCTGACCACAATCAGGTTATCAAGCACTACCTGACCACAATCAGGTTATAAACCACTGCCTGACTACAATCAGACTGTACTCGTGACATAATATCGTCACATCAATAACTGTCATGCGAAGGCTACATCGTAGTATATAGGAACATCTCCTCACAGGGAGGCTACCTCTATATACCAGGCACATCTCCTGCATAAATCCCTAGCGGAGGCTTCCTCTGAATATACAGGCACATCTCTATCTCACGAGGCTCATCTATATATATCAGACACATCTCCTTTTGGTGAGGCTACCTCTAGGTACATAGGAACATCTCTCATCAAAGAGGCTACCTCTATGTAACCCAAGGCCATCTCATCCTCTATCACCCTACCATTGCCTGGGGAGGCTTCTTCTGTGTATATGGGAACATCTCCTCGTAGGAGGCTACCTCCATATCACAGGCTCATCTCTTACCAGGTCTTTCTCAATCATCTATCCTACTACAATAGGATACTATTCATCCAATTCTAGGATTCACATATCATCCCCTTTCAATGGGTTCATCATACATTGTAAGTCATTCCCCCATCAAAGGGTTCACTACACATTCATACATAACATGCCCTCATCAAGGGTTCAATCAACATTCCATTACATATCACATCCCCTCATCAAAGGGTTTAACTATACACAATATATATAATACTTCCCCATCAAGGGTTCAGTTTACATTTCAAGCATGACAAACCATTACAGGCCACACATATTATCCCCCTCATCAAAGGGTTTAGCTCACCTGTCATACAAGTACAATCAATGCATATAATCCCCTCATCAAAGGGTTCAATCCACGTATTCAAGCATACATATGCATTACACAACATTCCCTCACCAAAGGGTTTCATTCGCATTCAACATATATAATCATCCCTCATCCAAGGGTTCAAACCACATTCGATACATACATATATAGTACTCCCTCATCAAAGGGTTTCATTCCACATCTCATACATGTGCCACACACATACAACATATCACAATATAACCATTCTCCATCTGGAGCATGGTGGAACCAAGCAAAGGACACACAATCAAGGTCCAAGAGCTTACCTGCTCTAAGCAACACACCGGCTTTCCCGGTCTCGTGGCTACCACCACCAGAGATATCAAGCTCACGTCCTAAAAAGCATACAATCACATATCAAATACCATTATATCCGTATAACGCATAAATCTCTAGCAAAACATGCGGAAAAGCATAAACTGCTGCATAAAATTCTGCAGATTTTACACCCACTTGGAAAAATCACAAATCCTCGTGGGAGGCTCCTAAAATCACGAGAATTTAGAGGCATCAATATATATCTCTTATCTTTTAAACAAAACTGGTTTCATCAAAAACCATGAACCATAGCCTCCGCGGCAAACCGAAAACCAGAACTATCACACACCAAAATAGTGCTGACAGCAACAGACCAACTCAACCAGCCATCTTTCGAGGACTATCCACACCAGGTCACTCGTCCAAATGAGCTGATATTTTACAGGAATGAAGTTCACATACCCATCTTTCTATAGCCTCTGAAAACACTTGATTTGGACCACCCTAGACAAAGTTATGCTTTCTGCAAAATGGTTCTCTGCAGCAGAAAAATCTGCTAAAAACAGAGTATAACAGCCTGTTATAACTCTGCACCACAATTTCTAGGAGACTCCAAAAATAGCACGAAAAATCCAGAATGAAGCTAACTCTCTTAGCTTTCAAATGGAACCGGTTTCATACCATTTGGACACCGATAACTCCTGTTATGAGCAAAACACCAGAACTGCCCAAGTGGTGTTCTTGGCTGTCATGAACTTGCATGCTTGATTTAAGCATGGAACACCATTTCAACTTAAAAACAACTTCTACCCACTCCAAATCACACATCAAAACTGTCTCACCCTCCTAAAACTCAGCATTCATTAATCTCACTCCAAACCCTAACCCTAACTCAAGAATAAAGGGGAAATAGGAGGAGATTTCAAACCTTAGGGTTCAATAGACCAAATTGGAGGGTAGACCAGCACTCTAAGGCTCTCACTCGCAGTTTAGTGGCGCCAAACAAAAATGGGCAGATTTGAAACCCACTCTTCTCTTCAAATCACCAACACCCAAAGCTCAAAGCAACAAGAACAAGGAAAAAGAGCTTTCTTTCTAGCTTATTTGTGATTTCAGCCACTAATCTCATGGAAGTGGTGAGAAGAGGGCTTGAGAGAAGAGAAGAACCAAGGAAGAAGAAAAAAAGAAGAAGCCAACAAGCAGAAAACGTATCTGCTGGCTTTTAACAAGAAACAGGGGGTGCGTTCAGCAATTACTAACTGCACCCGCCCCTCCGACAAAGACCAAACTGCCCTTTCGTAAATTCGTTTAATTACGAAATTATCACCCAAATTACCTTAATTAAATTTAGTGATATTACAAAATATAGACCAACTGGTGGACAATTCATCCGGGTACAGGATATTGTCTTTCATGGATGCATTCTCCGGGTACAATCAGATCCCAATGCACCCAGACGACCAGGAGAAAACGGCGTTCATAGGCGACAAAGCCAACTATTGCTATAACGTCATGCCATTCGACCTCAAGAATGCAGGGGCCACATATCAAAGGATGATGAATAGAGTATTCGAGTCGCAACTCGGACGAAATATCGAGGTCTATATAGACGACATGATCGTCAAAACCACAAATGTTAGCAAGCACGTCGAGGATCTTGAAGAAACCTTTGATCGATTACGAAAGTTCAACATACGGCTCAATCCGTTAAAATGTACCTTTGGAGTCGGGGCCGGAAAATTCTTGGGTTTCATGTTAACACACAGAGGGATAGAAGCTAATCCGGATAAGTGTCGCGCCGTGCTGGATATGCAATTCCCGACCAGCAAAAAGGAAGTTCAACAATTAACGGGTCGAATACCCGCCCTCACACGTTTTATGCCAAAATCAGCAGAGAAGGCGTTGCCGTTCTTCAAGATGTTGAAGAAACAGGTCGTCATAGAATGGAACTCGGAATGTGAGACCGCCTTTACTGACATGAAGAGATCTTTGGCGTCGCCCCCAGTATTGTCAAGGCCGGAAGCAGGAGAAACATTGGTCATGTACTTGTCGGTAGGCGAAGAAGTTGTAAGTGCAGTTCTAGTAAGAGAGGTAGAGTCCACGCAGAAGCCGGTATATTTCATAAGCCGAGCATTGCGCGACTCCGAGTTGCGGTATCAAAAGTTGGAGAAGTTGGTCTTCACCTTGATCGTCGCCGCCAAAAAACTGCGTCCATATTTTCAGAGCCATACCATAGTCATACGGACAGATCAGCCAATTCGACAGATCCTACATAAGCCGGACTTGGCAGGAAGATTGACCCACTGGGCCGTCCAGTTGTCCGAGTTTGATTTGAAATTTGAGGCTCGCCACGCGATTAAATCCCAAGCGTTGGCAGATTTCATCCGAGAACTCACCCCCCACACCCCGACGATCGGAGAGTGGTGGACTCTATACGTGGACGGATCCTCCAACAAGAAAGGGAGCGGAGCCGGAATTATAATTGAGAATCCGGAAGGAGTAGCAACGGAAATCTCACTGCAATTAGGCTTTCCAACGTCAAACAACCAAGCCGAGTACGAAGCCTTGATCGCCGGGCTCTTACAGGCAAAGGAACAGGAAGCCAGGAATGTGAAAGTGTACACGGATTCACAGTTAGTTGCATCTCAGATCGAAGGATGATATCAAGTGAAAGGGCCCTTGCTGGCAAAGTACTTGAGCCGAGTAAAAGAACTGATGTCCGAGTTCGGCGAGATTACGGTAAATCATATCCCCCGAGAAGAAAATGCACGGGCTGATATCTTGTCAAAACTGGCAAGCACTAAAAAACCCGGGAACAACCGAACCGTAATTCAGCAACAGACGTTGCAGCCGACGTGCATAATGATGATTACCACCGATCATGATTGGCGACGCCCAATAGTAAGCTATTTGGAGAAGGGGACATTACCAGACGACGAGCTCGAAGCTCGACGTTTGATACGAACGTCGGCTATGTTCACGATTATTGACGGGGAGCTATACAGAAAAGGATTGCATAGCCCTTTGTTGGTATGTGTGGCCCCAGATCGAGTAGAATATATCCTATCTGAAATACATGAAGGAATTAACGGACAACACATGGGGGGCAGGGCACTGACGAGGAAGGCACTCCGGGCTGGTTATTTCTGACCGACAATAAGCGCGGATGCCGTCGAACATGTGAGGTCATGTGAAAACTGCCAAATGCACGCTTCAAGGGTATTATCCCCGCCTGAAGAATTGCAATCCATCTCGGCGCCGTGGCCATTTTACAAATGGGGCATGGATCTTTTGGGTCCATTCAAACCGGCAGAAGGACAGATGAAGTGGCTGATAGTCGTTGTAGACTATTATACCAAGTAGATTGAGGTGGCCCCCTCGACCACAATCACTTCGGCCCGAGTACAAAAATTCTTTGAGAGAAATATAATTTCTCGGTTTGGAATTCCTGGAGAAGTAATCACTGACAACAGGACTCAGTTCACGGACAGAGGATTTCAAGAGATGATGGCTAGTCTTCACATTCGACACCGGTTCGCGTCGGTAGAGCACCCTCAATCCAACGGCCAAGCTGAGGCCGCAAACAAAACAATTCTGGAGGCTCTACGGAAGCGAATGTATGAGGCCGGGTCGACCTGGGTGGAACAACTATATTATGTCCTATGGGGGATCCGAACTTCTGTCCAATCGTCAACCGGGGAAACCCCATTCCGGATGACTTACGAAAATGAAGCTATGATCTCAGTCGAAATCGGACAATAGTCATGGCGACGGAGTCAAACGCTGCGAGACGGAGAGGAAACAAACAATGAAGTTTTGGCTTTGGAGTCGGCACTCATTGAAGAAGTCCGGATAACAACGCATGCCCGGGAATTAAAGATGAAACAACAGATGGCATGCGCCTACAATAAAAAGGTGGTCCCGCGACAGTTCAAGGAGACCGACCTAGTACTGCGACGTGCCAACGTCGGAAACAAAAACGCCCGGGACGGAAAATTAGCAGCTAACTGGGAGGGCCCGTATCGGGTCACTAAAAAATTAGACAAATGGGCGTATATGTTGGAAACATTACAAGGCAAACCGGTCAAGCGAACATGGAATGCCGACAAATTGAAGAAATATTACAGTTGAAATTGTCGACCTTCTTTTTAATAGGGGTACGGATCCAAAAAATGTTGCATCTGAATCCGTATGGTCCCTATTCATCAAGGGTACACGAGGCAGTAGAACAATGCAATCTCGGTATCGAGGGTATGGACTCGGAATAGATATATCCGAGCCCATATGGTCCTCTTTCACGATGAAGACATTGTTAATGGATACGAACTCGAAAGCCTACCTTCTGAGCACATCATTTTCACTTTGTTGAATAAGTTATATCGTTTTAATTCCTAAGTGTTAGTCTGATCCTACTCGGACACACATATTGTTATCGTAACAACGAATATAAATGCAAGTATTATTGATTACCATAAGTATTGAGTCATTCTATACGATTTTGTGGTATGGTAACGACTATAAATAATACGCTAAACGGCCCTGATCAGGCCGGATAACGGATTCATTAGTGAAGTTGTTTATGGTCAGATAACGTGAACAATAAGCAATAGATGCAAATATAATGAATGGTCGTTGGAACCAAAAAGATGCGCGCACAAGATATTTTATGAATCAAGTAAAAAGCTTGAGCAATATATAAACGAACCTAGTAATTGTTCCGGGCACCGGGCCCAATAAAGAAAATGGAAAGTAATTGTTCTGGGCACCGGGCCCAACAAAAAAAATAAAAAACACAAGTAAAAACCGGCATCCCGGCCCTTCAGTTTGGTGGAGGCTGGGAGTCAGTAGCAGATTGCGGCGCAGTGGTATCGGAAACGGGGTTGACACCAGGTTGGGTGGCATCAACGGAAGCAGTGGCATCAACGGAAGCACCAAGAGTAGGTTCTCCCATCGACAAAACTTCTGTTGTAGCCGCCGAAAGGTCTTCAGATGCAGGAGGGGGGAAAAGTTGCCCATCTTCGACATACGCCAAGAAATGCATCCCGGCAGTAGTCATAGCTACCCTGGGGTTCAAAAATGTGATCTGTTCAAGGGCGTTGCTGAAGCCTTCCTCGGCAGCATCACGAAAGGTTGCTTTCATAGCAGCTAGTCGACCCTCGTAATCCTGGACGCAGGCTTCTTTGTCGGCCTTGACAGAATCGAGGGATGAAGTCAGGAGGGCCACCTTCTGATCGGCAGCTTCAAGGGAACCTTGAGACCTCGCCAAATCTACCCGCAGGGAGGCGGCAACAGCTTGGGACTTGGGTAATTCCTCCCTCAAAAGCTTAAGCTCCGCCGCCGACTGCGTTTGAAGGGAAGCAAGTTGAGCCTCAAGGGAAACAAGTTCTTCACAGGCCTTATTCTTTTCCCCCAAGGCTCTATCCTTTTCCTCCAAAGCTCTATCCTTTTCCTCCACTGCAACCCCGTACCTGCGACACGAATACTTAGAAATATATACATTGTACAAGTAGAGATAAAAGGTCATGGGTAGAACACATACCTTTCCCGAACAAGGGTAAGCGCCCGAGCCAGAGAAGCACTGCGGAAGGCATACTCCTCGATCCGAACTATTTCAGTCAGTTCTTCCCCCACCGGGGCACCCGGTTTAAGCATGTATGCGGGGGGCTTGGTCAAACGGATCAACTCTTCAGTAACCCCCTTTTTCCATAAATTGTCCGAGCGTACCCGCGTTTCAAGATGCTCGGAGTCAGAGGTAGGGGTAGTACGTGGGCAGCCTCCCGCCACAGTAAGATCCACGGTTTCGACCACCGAAACCGGGGTTAGAGTTGTTGAGGAGGGAGGCTGTGGAGCAGGCGGTGCGTCTAACGCCGTTCCTTGGGTACCCTCGTCAAAAAACGCCCTGTAAGAAGGGGGACCACGTTTTTTAGACGGGGCACCAAGTTTGTCAGTGGCCGGCCTCTTGCCCTTGCCCCTGACCTCGGTTGGTTTGGAGAGGTGGGCGACATCAGTTTTGGCCTTAGGAGGAGGTCGTGATCCCATTCCGACTACAATCAGAAAACATTACAATTAATACAAGTAAGTACAATTGTAAACTAAGAAAATGCAGTTATCAAAGCAGACCGTTTCGACCACCACTGCCAATGTAGTCGGAAGTCTTAGGCTGACCATGAGTGCCTATAAACTCAGATATCACGAAAACAGAAGAGGCGTCCGAGTCGGAAAGCTCCTCCTCGACAAAACGATAATTGGAATGATCCTGTTTGTAATGATCATCCGACCAATACAAAGGAAAAACTCATTCCACATCAGATGACTCGGGGCCGGACAAAAAGAAGGGTTGCCGATGAGGTTCCGCGGCAACCTTAAAGTACTTGTCTTTGAAGCCCCGGAAGGAGTCTGAAAAAGGATCGAAGAGTTTTCGTTTACTCTGACTACGG